>CANNZV010003163.1:71175-86760 GCA_947561585.1 Caprella mutica | reverse complement strand
AAGTTTCTGTAATGATATCGTTTATACAAGCGATGAAATTGAGTTTGCACTCAAACCTTTAAAACAGCTCAATTTGAATATTACATCTACCGAAGTCTTGAGTCATTTAGAAGTGCAAGTCTTAGATATTGACGAACCCAATGATGATTATCTAATCGTTAGTAATAAGTTGATAGGAACAAGTATTTTTGACAAACCAGATGATGCTGATTTTCAAGATGCAACGATTACTGTACCCGTAATACAGGATGATGTTTTAAATATTAAAATAATTTATCGTAAAGCGGATAGTAGTCATATCAACAGAGAAAAAATCGTTGAATGGACGACCAATATGGATGATGAATTTAATTTTGAAATTGAATTGTAAAAAAAAACTCACCTGTTCACGTATCTACTTTACACGAACGTAGATACGTGAACACTTGAGCCGACCTCAATATTTTAACACCTCAACACTTTCGCACAATAAGAGATCCTCTTACTCCACCACAATCATTTTCCTCGTTTTTGTTCCAAACTCATTTTTCAATTGGTAGATATAAATACCCGCTTGATGGAGCTGGGCTTTGTTGATGAATAGCTCATTCCGTCCTTTTTGAGCGTCGATAGTCTCGCTCAAAAGGAGCTTGCCCGCAAGGTCTGTTATTTGAAATAGAGTCGTAGCAGCTTGTTCCAATTCAAAAGGAATAAGCGTCTGCTTACGGAATGGATTGGGTTGATTTTGATGCAAGACAAAAGCTTCTTTTTGGACATTGGTTTCTATGCTAGAAGTAGTGCCATTCGCTTCCAAATCCATATCAGTGGCAATCAGTCGAATGTCCCAAACTTTGCCATCGTATTGATAGGCTTCTGCTTTGGTTTTCTTTGAAGTCAAGCTTAAACTATGGGCTAAATTTATGTTTTCTTTGGCACGTACCTTTAGGCGGAATAAGGGCTCGTAAGGACGGATTGCTTCCAAACCATTCCAACTTGCTGTGAGAATTCCTCGTTCTATTAGCATTGTACCAAAATTGATTTCACTCATATATTCTGTTGGAACGATTTCCAGCAGTTCCAAATTTTGACTTTCCCATTCTAGCGTAAATTGCAGTGCAAAAATAGCTTCAGGGTTTTCGACAAAACAATCAATTGTATAAATTCCTGCTTCCGATTCTTGTACTTCTGTTGCCAAATGAAGGCTTTGGTTGCTGCGCTCCTGACTTTGTTCGTTCCAATTATGAAGTTCGGCCGAATCATCTATATCGCCGATTTTTATGGCAATGAAATCAAGGTTCAAATGACTTTCTGTAATATTAGAACAAAGGTGATTTTCACGCATTATTTCTTCAAAAGGATTGCTTGGATTTTCAAAAACATAATTTGCATCCAAATAACGCCAAGAGTCATTATTAGGAAAAGAACTTTGAATATTCAAAATATTTTGACGCAAGTCGATGATATCAGCTGTACTAATATTACCAGAATGATTGACATCAGCAGCAATTAATTTGTAAGGAGAATGTAAGACTTGTATCCCTAGAATATGACGTTGTATCATAACCAAATCAAAAGTAGTAACTCCATTGAGAAAATCAGCAGGGCTTTGAGGTTCAACCGAACAAGTTGTCCCATCTTCGATATTTTCGAAAAAATAAGAACCATACACATCCGTCATACTCATAGAATGTCCTGTTTCATTCAATCGAACTCCTGTGTTGGAAACGGGGTTTTGGTATTCTGTATATATTTTTCCAGCAATAATGGCTTGTTTGGTTGCCAAATTACAAAAGTCGAAAGGATCTACGATATTGAGTACATTTCCACAAAAATCGTAATTCCCAAATGCATCTTCGATATAAATTGAATAATTGTTGATTCCTAAATCATCACAATCGAAAGCAATCGTATCACCAAGGAGCATTATCTCTGGAAATTGTTCGCCAAATTCAAAATAAATATCCGTACAATTATCGAAAGTAGCGGACAAATTAATCAATTCGTCGGCTGAAATAGAAACAGTAGAATCGGCGTTTAATTCTAGCTCTAAATTGAAGCAACCACTAATAGGAGGTCGGACATCTTTGATATTAATAATAGCAATAGATAGTCTTTCGTTACCACAATCATCCACCGAGCTGTAGTTAATGATATGCCTTCCGAGTGGATATTCACCACTTGGATTTCCATTGAAAATAAGGGTATCATTTCGGATAAAACTGCTGTCGTAGATAATACCATCGGAATAGAAATCTATATTCATGGTAACATCCAGGTTTTCGGAACAATCATCGGTAGCCATAGGAGTAGGTAAATTTAGAAATTCGCTACAATTGACAAATTGGTCGCTATCAATATTCAAAATACCGCTTATTATTGGAGGCGTATTGTCCAAAATTCGAACGACTTGCTGCAATGTGGAAGTGTTGCCGCAGGCATCACCTGCTGTCCATGTTCGGGTAATGGTCAAATCACAGGCTGTACCTGTCGTATCTTGAGTTTCGATAATAGAAAAATCTGTTCCACAATCATCTTCTACCAAAGGAGTAAACAAAGGAATTATGTCATTACAACCTAGAGTAATATCATTGGCTTGATTGGTAAAAATAGGAGGTGTGTCATCTATTACAGAAATAACTTGTTGAACGGAAGCGATGTTTCCACAAGCATCTTCGGCTGTCCATGTACGAGTGATGGTTCTTTCTTGAGAACAAAGTCCAGGTGTTTCTATTTCAGAAAAAGTAAGCGGAATACCATCTGTACAGTTATCCCTTACCGCAGGACTGACTTCTGGAAGTGGTGCATTACACAGTATAATTGTATCTTGAGGAACATTGATAAATGTTGGTATTTCTGTATCAGTAATATTGATTGTTTGCACCAAACTATTGGCATTGCCACATAAATCAGTCGCAGTCCATGTTCGTATAATAACCTGTTCCTGAGGGCAATCTCCTGCTTGAATTTGCTCCATGAAAACAACAGCAATAGAATCAATAGGAGTACAATTGTCTGAAATTGTTGGGGCATCATTAGGAATTGGTTCGTCACATTGCAATTGCAAATTGAGAACTAAACCGTTGATAACAGGACCAAGTGTATCTACTATTTTTATATTTTGAATCAAAATATTATTATTGCCACAGTCGTCTGTTGCAGACCATGTACGAGTGATTATTCTGTTGTAGGGGCAGCCTGCGTTGGTTTCGGTTTCCAAAAACTCAATGTCTAATTCTTCACTACAAGTATCCATAATAGTAGGTTCTGAAAAAGGAATCGCTTGGTTACAACTGATCGTTGTATCTAAAGGCGGATTTTCGAAGACAGGAGCAGTTTCGTCCAGTTCTATTTTTATAAACATACTTTGAGCGATTTCAGAACCATCACATTCTCCTTGGACAATCCATGTTCGTTGGACTTTTTGAAAACAAGGCTCATCTACTAGTATTATATCTGTATGAGCGACACCATATAAACTACAATCATCTTCTATAGTTGGTTGTCCAAAGCTATTATCCAGACCATTGCAAAATAAAGTCGTATCTCCAGAAAATTGAATGCTAGGAGGTGTATTGTCTTCTACATAAATAGTTTGTTGACAAGAAGATTGATTGAAACTTTGGTCAAAGACGATCCAAGTACGAGTAATCGTTCCTGTATTGCAAGCATCAAGATTCTTTATATCTTGAAAGCGCAAATCTGTAGTACAATTATCCAAAACACTAGGTACAAACATAGTAGAAGTATCCACCAAATTATCGGTACATTGTATCGTAACATCGTATGGACATTGTATATTTGGTGGGATTTTATCAACGACATTCACTATAACCATACATTGATTGCTCAAACCTTCCGCATCTGTTACTTGCAAAATAATGCGAACCGTATCTGTAACATCGGTACATTCAAATTCCAGACAAGGGCTAAACTCATTGCTTCCCATAATGCTTATTTCTCTAACTATATCGCTACAATTGTCATAACTGCCACTGTCAATATCATCGGCACAAATAGCAGCCATCCCAAATTCAGTGATAGACAATTCCGTTATTTGTTCGCAAACGGCAACAGGATAAGTGCCATCTGTGATGGTAATTTCGCTTGTGCAGGAGCTTGCATTGCCACAAGCGTCGGTCGCTACATAAGTAATCAAATGCGTTCCCGCAGGAACATTCATATAGGTACTTTGTCCAGAACCAAATGCCCAAAAATGAGCATAGGCAATACTATCCGAACATGCATCTGTTGCTGTAAAAATAGGAATACTTACATTGGCACTACAAGTGCCAATATCTGCTGCAACAGTAAAATCCTCTGGACAAATAATTTCGGGAGGAATAGTATCTATTAATTTTATGATTTGCTCGGATGTTTGCAACTCATTGGTACACCAATTGAGAACACGCCATTCTCTAATAAATTTGAAAGTGTTGCCACAAAAACCATCAACGGGAGTATCTTCATAAGTAGCCGAATATTTGCAAATATCATGGCTATTGGGCAAAATTGGAAAATATGGTGCTTGACCTGCGCCAGGCACATAAGCTGGATTCATAAAGTGAGGAACATAAGTAGCATCAATGTCTGCTAAATTTTGAGCTAGTGTTCCTGTATTACAAACTATTTCCAGTGTCCCTGTAGGAACAACGACAGATTGTGGTCGCCAGTGATAAAAATATTGTTGACAGGGCAATGCTTCGTTCCCTAAAATATCGCTTATTTGCCAAGTCCGAATAACTACATGGTCGAGACTGAAACCCGAAGGAATATTTGTAGGAAAAGGAATTAATTCGGGTAAGAACTGTTGAATAAAACTATTTCCGTCATCTATTGGGAGACTGAAATCTGTTGTTTCCAAAAAAGAACAAGCTCCAATAGTGGTATCATAAAAAGTAGTATCCGTATCTACACCAGTACAGTCCTCATAAGTTGGTGATATAGCAATCGGAGCTTCGGTACAAAAGACGGTTATTTGCTCTTCTTCTACTGAACAACTAGGACCTGTTTTGTCTTCTACTGTAATAGTACCCCAACAAGAATAGCCTGATGGAATAGGAATGCCAGGAGTCAATGGATTGCTATCATGGTCGAACAAAGGGATGTATTCTATACTGACCGTATAAATTCCAATGGAATTTATGAGATTACTAGTTTCTCCCTCGATACTTACTTTATAGTTTTCATCGGAAGCGCATTGGGATTCCAAAATCATATCTGGAGTAATCTCAAAGGCACAACTAGGGTCAAGCGTGAAAAATAAATTAGTATTACAAACCATAGTAGGCAATACCTGAATGGCATACAAGCAATTACTAATGTTGCCATCGCAATCGGTTTTCTCAAACCTCAAATAATACAAACCTGCGCCTAACCCTGGTAAAACATGAATTGTTTCCATGCTTGTAAGTGTATGCGGTAGCGCAGGAAAAGGTACATTGGCACCGTCTTGCAAAAAGGCAATGGGTATATCTGTAAAGACTTGCATGGTCATTGGTAAACAGGTCGTATATTCGTCTATCACCGCAAGTGAGGGAGCCTCTAATTGGAAATTAGGAGCCAGACAAAGCCCTGTACCATTGCCTACTGCCGATACTTGAATAGTCGTATCACAAGTAGACAAAGAAGCACCCAAAAAGTCATTTGCAACAACTTTTTGAAGATTCATACCAAACAATAGAAGGCTGAGAAAGAGATGATAGGTGGCAATCTTTTTTCTCATTGGTAAACAGTAAGTACTCATAAGATTATGCTTTTAAAAGATAATTTTATAAGGGTACTCAAAGTAATGGACAGCTAAAGGAAAAGATACTTTTCTTTAGGGAAGTTGAGCCAGCGATAAGATAAATTTCGACTGTGAAAGTTAGGACAAGCCTAAATTTCCAGCAAAATTTATTTTGAAGTTTGTTGTATGTATATAAACTAAAATAGGGTATAGGTTTACAAGAGGTAAATCTATTACCATTCACATATCAAATAAAATGCCAATATGTATTAAATTGATTTCAAGTTATTTTTATATATGTTAAAAAGAGGTTTTTATTGCAAAAAAAAAGAGGTTTTATAGGACTAATGCCTATAAAACCTCTTTCTAAATAATTATAGAATAAAAATTTGCTTTATTATTACTTCTTTACTAAGCAGGGAATGCCTTTTCTTTCGCTTCAAGAAGATTATTAATCAAAGCATTTTCCACTTCGGCAACTTGATTTGTAATTTGCTTTCTTTCTCGTTCTATTATCGTCAAGTCAATATCTCGATGTTTGGCACTTATTTCAAATTCATCAATTATTTCGATGACATCAAAATCGATATTAATGGATTTTGAGGCATCAATAATTACGGTAGAACCATCAGGAATTTGGCTCAATGTTCGTTGAATACTTGCCTTGTTAATAAAGGTAACATCCTCTGCTAAAGCCAATCGAATAACACCATCTTTTAGGTGTTTATCTTTTTCGAAAAGGAATGGTTTTTTATAATTGTTATACAATACATAAAAAATAGCCACAGCCAGACCCATACCAATTCCCATCAGTAAATCGGTAAAGACAATACCTAGTATCGTTACCATAAATGGTACAAAATGCGTTTGCCCAAGTCCATACATTTGTTTGAACAAGACAGGTTTGGCAAGTTTGTATCCAACCAAAAAGAGAATAGCTGCTAAACTTGCCAAAGGAATGAGATTCAAAAGAAAAGGAATAGCCATTGCAGAAACCAACATGATAATACCATGCGAAATAGCCGATACTTTTGTTCGTCCACCCGATTGTATATTGGTCGAACTTCTAACAATTACCTGAGTAATGGGCAAACCACCAATTAGTCCAGAAACTAAATTGGCTACACCTTGAGCTTTTAACTCTTGATTGGCTGGTGTAACCCTTTTGAAAGGGTCTAATTTGTCGGTTGCTTCCAAGCAAAGTAATGTCTCCAAACTAGCAACCACAGCAATCGTTATTCCTGAAATCCATACGGCAGGATTTCCAATACTACTAAAATCAGGAAAAGTAAATTGACCCAAGAAACCACTAATACTTTCAGGAACAGGAATTTTGACAACTTGCTCGGCATTGAGTGCGAGAGAAGGGAAACTTTGGAAAATAAGATTTAATATAATTCCCAAACCAACAACAATAAGAGGCCCTTGAATAATTTGAAATAATTTTATCTTTTTCATAAATTTTTGCTCCCACAAAATCAAAACAAGCATAGATAGAGCCGTAATAATAATAGCTCCCATACTCAATGCATCGAACATATAAAAAAGTTCAGAAAAAGTATTGTGTCCATCGGGTTGAGCAAATGATAGACTACCTTCATAATCTTTGTCATAACCTACGGCATGAGGAATTTGCTTCAGAATAATAATAATTCCAATACCCGAAAGCATTCCCTTTATAACAGAAGAAGGGAAATAATAACCAATGATACCAGCTTTGGCAAATCCTAGTAGCATTTGGAAAACGCCACCAATTACAACCGCTAATAAAAAAATATCGAATGCTCCTAATTCTTGGATAGCTGTCAAAACAATAACAGCTAAACCCGCAGCTGGACCACTAACTCCCAATTGGGAACCGCTCAATACACCTGCAACAATACCGCCGACAATACCTGCAATAATACCTGAAAAGAGAGGCGCCCCTGAGGCAAGTGCTATACCTAAACACAATGGCACTGCAACTAGGAATACAATAATAGAGGCAGGTAAATCATACTTTAGATTTGCTAAAAAACCGTTTTTTTCTGGATTCATTTTAATTCATTTTTTTTTTAGGCAAAAAAATATAAGGCTAAACCATTACGATTTAGCGATATTTATAAGTTGTTTTTATTAAAAAAAGGTATTTTTACTAGTACTCTGATTACAGTATTTATAAGTCAGACTGTATCATCGTGCTTTTTTTCTTGGGTTTAAAAAAAATTGAAATATCTATTTCATAGCGCAAATATAAAAACTATAATCTATAATAGCAATACTATTATTGTAAAAACTTATGCTATAACACTTAATTGTCAAACTTGTTTAAAAAAAAGCTTATTTTTGTCATAAAAAGAATTCCTACTTATGTCTATAGGTATAAAAATCAGCCTTAACGAAAAACTCTACTTGAGAGATCCTCAAGAAACTACCCTTGGGAAAAAGATTATTAAAGAGGGAATCATACTAATTGATGAAATTGGTTTTGAGGCGTTTAATTTTAAAAAGTTAGCTATAGCGATGTCTTCAACAGAAGCCTCTGTTTATCGTTATTTTGAGAACAAACATTTCTTACTTATCTACCTCGTATCATGGTATTGGGAGTGGGTCGATTATCTTATAGACATCAATATGATGAATATTGAAGACCCAAAACAACGCTTGAAAAAAATCATCAAAACACTAGTTTATGCCTCTAAAGACAATCCGTCAATAGATTATGTGAATGAAAGTATATTACACCGATTGATTATTGCAGAAGGAACAAAAGCTTACCATACCAAAGCCGTAGATAAAGAAAATACGGATGGTTTTTTCTTGAATTATAAGAAATTATGTACCAAAGTAGCTGGAGTCATCGGGGAGGTTAATTCAACATTTCCATATCCGCATACGCTAGCAAGCAATCTTTTTGAGATGGCAAATAATCATATTTATTTTGCACAGCATCTTCCTAAATTAACCGATGTAGTGGTCAAAGGAGAAGATTTTGAAGAAGTAGAAAAAATGCTGGAATATTTTGCATTTACATTGTTGAGTAAATAATTTTATATGTATTTAATTTTAATTTCTCTAGTTATCGGACTTTTTGTAGCTATGGTGTTTGTCAATGTTTATTTCAGAGTAAAAGTGTTCAAAAGTTATAAAATTTTGGTTCAAAATAAAGTTGATTTTGGCGCAAGTCATTTATTCAATAAAGAGAAGATGGAACGAGAAATCTTCCCTCGATACCCCGACCAAAAAGAAAATATCGAAATCTTTGTCAACAATATCCAATATTCCCTCAAAATGGCAAGCGTTTTGGCGGTATTAATAACCATATTTGGGGGTATACTGATGTGGTATCGTTATGATTATTAATGTAGCATTTCTAAGTCCAAAATACTTCGTTTTACAATAACAAAGTAGAACGAAGAAACGTTATGACTTAGAACAAAAATAAAAATAACCCATGAAAAATTTTCGTTTATATTTTTTCTTCCTATTAAGCACTGTCTTTTTTACTTCTTGTTTGGAAATTACCGAAGAAGTAGAACTAAATGCAGATGGTTCGGGCGCAGCTATTATGACGGTCAATCTGAGCGAAAGCAAAGACAACCTCAAAAACTACCTCTCGCAAGGCGAATTTCAAGGACAAAAGTTACCTACAATTGACGACATTTCTGAAATGATAAAAGAAGTAGAAAGCGTCATGCAAACTGTTGATGGTTTGTCCAATGTCCAATCTGAAAGCAATTTTGAAGACTTCGTCTTCAAATTCAGTGGTAACTTTACCGACGTTGATGTTCTAAACAAAGCCGTCAATGTCTTGGCTACCGAAATGAGTAAGAAAAATCCTACCGCTCCAAAACCTGTTATCAAAGATAATTTTAGCGCAAGCAAAGGCAAGTTCAAACGTCATTTTGATTATCCGATTGATACTGAAATCTATGGTAAATTAGGAATGATGGAGCAATTTTTCATGGAAAATGCTCGGATTGTAGGCATTTATCGTTTTCCTACAGTAGTAAAAGAAAAATCCAATGCAAAGGCAAATCTTTCTCCTAGCAAAAAAGCAGTGATGCTCAAAACCAATGTTGCTCAATTGATGAAAGGGGAAACGACTGTCGCCAATGAAATATCCTATTAAGTTTGAAAATTTATAAAAAAATCGAAAAGCTCTTTTTTATAAGTTTAATAATACCAGAACTTGGATGTGCTTTCTAGATATTCAAATTATTTACTTAATCAACCAAATTATGACAATCAAAACAAAACTATTTAGCCTTCTTTTATTCGTTTTTGCTAGTCCCTTATTATTTGCTCAAAACCCTATCGACTATGTACCCAAAGATGCGACGATAGTAATGACGATGAATCCTGAAAATCTCGACCAAAAAGTGAGCATCGAACAATTGACTCAACTCAGTTTTTTTCAAGATATGATGGCCGGAATGGCTGGTAGTATGAATGGAATGGAAGATATAATGGCTTCTCCTTCAAAATATGGAATGGACTTTATGTCCAATTCTTATATGGTTGCTAGAGTAGGAGAGGAAGGTTCTTTTTTTTCTTATATTTTCAAATTGGCTGATGCTCAAAAAGCAGGCGATTTTTTCAAGGCTCAAAGCTCTGACGAAACGGATATGCTTGGACGCAGTACGACTTTGATGCAAGCAAATGGTTTTCAATACCTCGATATGGCAGATGGTGGAACATTGGCTTGGAACAATAATGTAGGGATGATGATTAGTGGAAACGTAGAGTATGAGTATGAAGAATATTCTATGGAAGAATTTGATGCGGCGGATAGCCTCAACCGAGTAGCTATTTTGGATTATATGACAGAGAGTATGCAAGTTCCTAGCAATAGTATCAAAGAAGATGCTCGGTTTATGGCAGATAGCAAAAACAGCGACGGACATCTTTGGTTGGATTATGAGTATATACAAAGCTTGAATAAAGACCGCATGCCTGAAGAATTATCGGCTTATGGTTTGGATATGTTGTACGACCAAATGATGTCTTTGTATGATGGCTCAAAAATGTCGGTCAATATGAATTTCGACAAGGGCGCAATGAACATGGATACCAAAACCTACATGAACCCTGAATTGCAGAAAATGTGGTCGGCAACTATGGATAGCAAAATGAACAAAAAGCTGCACAAATACATCAAAGGTAAAGAGATGATGGGCTACTTTTCGTTTAATTATAATGTCGAAAACTCCGTAGAAGCCACTAAGGGAATGGTTTACAATATGATGAATGATATTCCAATGGTTGGAGGCATGGCCAATTCTGCTATGGATATTTTGGGGATTTTTATCGACGAAGAAGCCATCTATAATCTCCTAAAAGGAGATATGATTTTTGCGGTAACAGGTATGCAAGAATTCGATACAGAAGTCATTTCTTATGAGTACGACGAAGATTTCAATCAGACGGAAGTCAAAAAGAAATCAAAGCAGACTTTGCCTGAATTTACCATGGCAATGTCGTATGGAAACAAAGATGACATGATGAAATTTGTTCGTTTGGCAGAACAATTTGGAGTCATCCAATCTATTGGAAAATATTTTAAAATCAATTCAGACGAATTGCCGATGGATACTTATATGGCACTCAATAATGGTATCATGCTATTGACCAATGATGCGGAATTGGTGAGCCAACGTTTGGATTCGGGTTATCCCAAAAGCCAACGGATGAGCAAAAAGCATTGTAAAATTTTGAAAAATAGCTCAACTACTTTTTTCTGGGACATTCCTCAAACACTTGATGCTAGCGAACAACTCGGAATGCCAATGGATTTTTCGAGCAATAAAATGATGAAAATGAGTAAAGATACTTTCGAGAGTATGCTTTTTACCAGCAACAAAACGATTGTAAACAATGTAAGTACAGGTCGTTTTAGCTTCAATATGGGCAACAAACAGCAAAACTCTTTAGAACAATTCTTTAACTTTATCAACGATATTTATATTTCAGAAATGGGCGGACGCTCGATGTAGAGGAATGATAATCATTAAAATGAAAACAATTTTTTCACTATAAAATATCAATATTATGAAAACAATTCAAAACACATTCTTTTTCCTTCTTTTTATTGCCCTTGTTTTTCCTTCTATTGGAAACGCACAAGGAGACAATTTGGCTTATGAACTTAGCTACGAAGTGAATAAAGTCTTGCCTTATATTGTAATCTCAAAAGAGGAACTAAAGGAAGCACAAACCTTAATGGACTTAGATCCACGTTATAAATCAGAATGGGTGAAAAAATATGTTGCTGTCGAGATTTCGGCAAGTCATCAAGGAAAAGCAAAGACTATTTTGGGGGAAACCCAAAATCTTAGTTCAGCACAAAAAGACTTGATGAATCAAGCGGATATTGGCACTGAAATTTTTGTCAAAGTAGATTATATACCAAATAATAACTTAACGCATAACGAGGTCAAAGAGACTTCTTTTTCTTTTACGATTGCTCCTGATAAGGACGCAACATTTGCTGCTGGACAAGAACAATTGAAGCAATACTTAAAAGAAAATGTCATTGATAAAATCGCCGTAGAAAAAATTGGGCAGTATCAAATGACTGCTGTCAAATTTTCTATTGACGAAGAAGGACATATCCTTGATCCTCATTTGTTATGGTCTTCGGAAGACGAAAAAATAGATGAAGCTTTATTATCATCCGTCTGCAATATGCCACAATGGAAGCCCGCCACTTATGCCAATGGTCTTCAAGTAAAACAAGATTTTGTATTATCAGTTGGCGATATGGAAAGCTGTGTGGTCAATATGCTGAATATTCGAAAATTGGAAGTAGAGTAGTAGTGTATGCTTTAGCTTGCGCAAGCCCTAAGCGCAAGCTAAAGCATACGATACTTATTACTTCACCGTTTTCAACAACATTCCTTTTGTTACCTTATCCGTTAGTTTCATACCATTCAAAATCGCTAATTCTTCGAGGCGATTTTTGGGCATATTGAGCTCTTGCAATGCTTTGGACAAAGAGCCAGCTTGCTTGGCACTTCGGATATGAATCCGTTCGGGAACACGGTCTATTTTTGACTGGTCTTTCAGTTCTCGAAAACCTTCCATCGTTCGTTTGAACTGGCTTTCGTAGTTGCCAAAATCTGGTTTTAGAGCCATTCCGTGAAATTTATAAATAACATCTCCGTATTTTATCAAATAGGATAGGATACGAATAACCGAACCATCTTGAGGGTTTTTTTTGCTCCGTTATCAAGACTTTTGCAGGAAAAACGCTAATCGTAGTTGCTCGATTGCTGATCAAAGTCATGTTCTCCGCAGTGGCAATTGCTTGGGCGGCTTCATTGAGCGTTTTCTCTTGTGCAAGCGTAAAAATAGTCAACGCTTTTCCATCTTTTGGTGCCATTTGTACTTGAGTTGGCGAATTTTGGAAGTTCCAATTTCTAGGAACTGGAAACTCAAATTTTAGCTCAGGATGGTAAAATTTTCCACCTTCGACATAACCCTGTTTGGGGTCTTCGCCATAAACCAAACCATCAATCATTCGCAAATAGGAATCTCGGTTGGTTTTGAAACTTTTAAAATTTGATTTGCTTTGTTCGGCATCTGTGAGTTGATGTACCTTATTGTAGCGGTCGAGCGGGTCGGGATGCGTAGACAAAAAAGTTGGGATGCGTTCATTGCCACTTTGCTCGGTTTTGCGATGTAGGGTTTGGAAAAAATCTGCCATGTGATGCGAATCATAACCAATAGCGGTAGAATATTGAACACCCAATTCGTCGGACTGACTTTCGTCATCTCGACCAAATTTCAAGAAGAGCAAACCCAAACCTTCGCTTGCTTGTTGGGCATATTGTGCAAACTGTGGCGACAAAACCAAGCCTGCCACTAAGCCAATTTGAGCTAAAATCTGTTTGGACTGTTGACTCACCGAATGACGTGCCGTAATGTGTCCAATCTCATGTCCTAAAACACCTGCAAACTCTGCTTCATTGTTGAAATGAGCCATGATTCCTCTAGTAAAATAGACATAACCGCCAGGAACAGCAAAAGCATTAATTACAGGTGAATCCAATATTTTGAAATCATATTTCAAATTTGGACGATGCGATACTCGAGCCATTTGTTGCCCTTTTGTATTGATGAATTTCTGAATTTTTTGGTCGGGATATAAACCAAAATTGGCGACAATACTTGGGTCATATTTTGCACCCATTGCGACTTCTTGTTTTTCAGACATCAGGGAAAATTGCCGTTTGCCTGTAACGGGATTTCGGGCGCAAGTACTTAGGAGCAAAGTAATTCCTAAAAGTGCGAAGAGTCGGAATCCTAATTGAATAAATTTGGAGTGTTTTTTCATATCAATTCAGTTTTGTAGAGCGTATGGCTCTTTTTTGTTTTGACTAAGAATGGAGCGAAAAGATACAAAATTAGGATAAAATAAGAGGTCTTGTATATAAAAAATGCTCTCCGTCAAACTTAATTAACGAAGAGCCACATCCCAAAAACCGTTTCTTATTGGACAAATATTTAAAAAATAATTGTCCGAGTATTTCAAATCGAAAAGTATTAAAAGGGTAGAAAGCGTTTGGGGAAACGCTCCCCGTTAAACTGAGTTTAACGAAGAGCCACATCCCAAAAACCGTTTCTTATTGGACAAGCATTTAAAAAATAATTGTCCGAGTATTTCAAATCGAAAAGTATTAAAAGGGCAGAAAAAGTTTGGGGAAACGCTCCCCGTTAAACTGAGTTTAACGAAGAGCCACATCCCAAAAACCGTTTCTTATTGGACAAGCATTTAAAAAATAGTTGTCCGAGTATTTCAAATCGAAAAGTATTAAAAGGGTAGAAAACGTTTGGGAAACGCTCCCCGTTAAACTGAGTTTAACGAAGAGCCACATCCCAAAAACCGTTTCTTATTGGACAAATATTTGAAAAATAATTGTCCGAGTATTTCAAATCGAAAAGTATTAAAAGGGTAGAAAAAGTTTGGGGAAACGCTCCCCGTTAAACTGAGTTTAACGAAGAGCCACATCCCAAAAACCGTTTCTTATTGGACAAATATTTAAAAAATAGTTGTCCGAGTATTTCAAATCGAAAAGTATTAAAAGGGTAGAAAAAGTTTGGGGAAACGCTCCCCGTTAAACTGAGTTTAACGAAGAGCCACATCCCAAAAACCGTTTCTTATTGGACAAGCATTTAAAAAATAATTGTCCGAGTATTTCAAATCGAAAAGTATTAAAAGGGTAGAAAAAGTTTGGGGAAACGCTCCCCGTTAAACTGAGTTTAACGAAGAGCCACATCCCAAAAACCGTTTCTTATTGGACAAGTATTTAAAAAATAGTTGTCCGAGTATTTCAAATCGAAAAGTATTAAAAGGGTAGAAAAAGTTTGGGGAAACGCTCCCCGTTAAACTGAGTTTAACGAAGAGCCACATCCCAAAAACCGTTTCTTATTGGACAAATATTTAAAAAATAATTGTCCGAGTATTTCAAATCGAAAAGTATTAAAAGGGTAGAAAAAGTTTGGGGAAACGCTCCCCGTTAAATAAAATTTAACGAAGAGCCACATCCCAAAAACCGTTTCTTTACTGGTCAACTGGAGAGAAGATAATTGCCAGCTTGTTTTTTAGTTTTTTGATAGAATTGATTATAGCTCGATATGGGAGAAAAAAGATAGGTGTTTGTTTGTAGTTGATATTTCATGTGACTATAATATTGATTTTACCAAAAAAGAATTTCTTTTGTTATAATTGCTATTGCTTAAATCTAGAAGTTTGGTTAAAAGTAGTTTTATGGAGTATTTCTACCCCATAAAAACTACCAACTGGATTAATATGAAACTTAAGATTCTTTAAAGGACATTTGTTGTATGTTCATGTTTGTTTTTGATTTGTCCCTTTATTCTTTTGCCCGAAGGCTATT
>CANNZV010003163.1:0-71057 GCA_947561585.1 Caprella mutica | reverse complement strand
GGTGTTTCTAAAGTATAGTATAAAACACCAGTTGCATCCAATTCATCTTTTGTTACGGTGATTTCGTTGTATCCTTTCGCATAATCATTGGTCATAGACTTGATTAATCTTCCAGACACATCAAATATATTCAAGGTCGCACTACTTGCTTGAGGCAAGTTAAATCCGATAAGCGTTTCGCCACTGAAAGGATTTGGACGGTTTTGATACAACTCGAAGTTGGTACCTTCAACAGTAGCAATTGCTGTGTTGTTGAAAGCCAATGTTACATCCATTAGTTCAGCACTAGTAGCCTTTTTAGAGTAAGCTTCAGCTGTAGTATATCTAGAATTAATTTGAATTAATTCGTTCGTTGGAGCGCTATCTTTAGCTGTAAATACGATGCTGAATAAGATTTCATCATCCTTTGTAGTCATAGCTTCGTTGGTATTCCAAGAAGTCGTAATAACACCTTCATCTAACTTTGTCAAACCGAAGTTTGCTTCAGTTACGTCAAGCATATTACCTTCAACTGCTACAAATTCAAGCGTAGAGACATCATAGTTCAATGTAAATTGGTAACCCAATACATTTTCAAAATCTTTAGCACGGAAATCAATAGTATGTAATTTTCCAGTTTGTGTCATTTCGTTGTCTACAACGAAAGCAAGAGTACCCATTAAATTACGGTCATCCGTACCCAGTAAGGAGTTTGGTATAGCATTTTCATCTACATCACCAATCTTGACCGCTACAAAATCAGCTGCCAATTGGTTGGCATCGATATTGTTGAACTGAATCACCTCAGGGAATGGTTCCGAGAAAGGATTCGTTGGATCAGGGAATACATAATCTGCATTTACAAATCTCCACGAAGTATTAGAAGAGAAATCTTGAACAATAGAGAGGATCAATTGACGCAATTGTACAATATCGAAAGTCGTAATAGCGCCATCGTTATTGACATCAGCAGCAATCATTTTGTAAGGAGAGTTCAAGTCACCCAATCCTAAAATGTGCTGAGAGATAATTACTAAGTCAAAAGTACTCACACCATTCATAGGGTTCATATCTTTTGAAGCCGTAACCTCATAATCGCCAAACATATCGATATTAGGGAAAGCAAAGTTTCCTCCATTTCCAGTAGTAAATGGTATTGCATTAGAACCTGTAACTTTAACCGTTACATTTTCTACATCTCTACCGCTTTCATCTTGAATTAATCCGCTAATAGCTACACCTGCATTTGTTGAGCCATCACAAGTATTCATGTTGTCTTGAATGATAACATAAGTAGTGCAATATGCTTGATTGCCAGCCTCATCGGTTGCCCAAAGATCTACAATCTGAGTACCCAATTCATTACAAGTAAATACAATGTTCTTTTGAGTTGTATCAGCAGAGAAAGAAAATACTAGATTTTCATAATCGCTACAGTTATCGTAGCTACTTCCATTTTCGAAATCAGAAGCCCAAAGTTCTACCATTCCTGTAGACATGATTTCAACAGAAAGTCCATTGATACAAACAGGTGTTGGGCTTTTGGTATCAATAAAGGTAACATTGATTGTATGTGTGTCGTTATTTCCACAGCCATCTGTAGCAGTATAAGTAATAGTTGACGAATCGCCAGGCATACCTGTTACAGAACTTGGGAAACCATCTATATCAAATGTCCCAGCACAATCATCTGTAGCAGTTGCTTGAGGAGCGATATATGTTTCGGTACAACCATTGATAACTTCAACCGTAACATCAGCAACAGATGCTTCGTCAATAACAGGAGCTTCTGTATCCACTACTTTGATTACCTGAGTAAACTGGAAATAACCGTCGCCATCATCTTCATAAGTTCGTGCTGTTGGCAACTCCGTACCCAAGTTCGTGTTTTCGGCATTTAAGTCATAAGAACACCAGTTGATAACCGTCCAAGTACGAATGATTTTGAAACAAGCATCCGGTATAACATCAAATATTTGATCTTCGTGGCTCGTTGCAATCAATTCACAATCATCATCATTGATAAGAGGCTCGCCTGTGTCACCCAATACTCCTGTACAAGAGTTGATAGTTACATCAGCAGGAAACTGAACAGCAAAGTCAGAAACATGGTTGACAACAATCGTTTGTGTACAAGCATTTTCGTTGCCACTAGGGTCAGTAGCTATCCAAGAACGAGTAATCGTACCCGCACCACAATTATCAATATCTTCTGTTTCACTAATTTCCATTTCAACTTCACAATTGTCGATGGCATTCGCATCGCCAAATTGAGAAAGACTACCAAAGCTATCATCACAATCGATTGTTTTGTCTGTAGGACAAGTAATGATTGGTGGTAATTTATCTTCGATTTGTATAGGTAACCAACAAAGGCTAGAGTTGCCATTGAAATCTGTTACTTTTAATTCAACTGTTACTGGAGTTCCGATATCACAACAATCAAAATCAACAAATATATCAAAATCAGAAACACCCAAACAACCATCAACTCTACGTACTTCTAGTGATTCGATACCACAGTTGTCAAAACTACCTTCGTCGATATCTTCTGCATAAATACGAGCATTTCCAGCACCGTTGAGGGTAACATGTAAATCGTCATCGCAAATAGCAGCAGGAGGTACATCATCCAAAACAGTAATTTCGATTGTATCGATGCTATTGTTGCCACAACCATCTTGGGCTGTGATTAATACTTCCGTTATTCCTTCAGGTAAATTTTCAATGATTCCTGTATTGGTAATATCAACGATGTACAAGTCGCCAGAAAGCGCATTGTATCCACCGCCACCAAGTACATAACTTGCAGTGATTTGTGCTACATCAGAACATTCGTCTTCCACAAATGCACTCAATTGGATATTAGCATCACAAGAATAAGTAGCAGCACTTGTTTGAATGTCTTCTACATTAATGGTTGGACCTTCTTTATCTTCTACTTTTATAACCTGAGAATATTCTTTGGTTGTAGAAGAACACCAGTTGACGATAGTCCATTCACGAATCAATTTTTTACCATTTCCACAAGTAGGAATTTCAGTATCATCATAAGTGTATGAGAGATCACACAAACCATGATGGTCATCATTGATGTCGAAACAATCGAAAGTAGGTACACCTGTATCGGCTAAATCAGTACTTGATCCACAAGGAAGTGCCAAGTCAGAAGGTATAACGATATCATCAAAAGTAGGTGTACGTAATTTAACCGTTTGTAAACAAGAACTAATATTACCAGAAGCATCTGTAGCTCTCCATACACGGTGTATTTCAGAACCAATCCAAGGCTCTGCACAATTGGTTTCAATAATTGATTCAGAAACCAAATTGATTTCTACTTCTGAGCAATCGTAGGCTTTAGTAGGATGAGGAAAACCTGCAATAAAGGTTAATGTTGCATCCACAACTTCTCCAAGTCCTACTTCTCCATCAGGGAAAATAGTATTATTGTTATCTGTAATTACAATTTGCCATACACCTGCATAGGTAGCGAAAGGTATATCAAAAGAAAGGTCATCTACTGGAGAAAATGTTCCGTTGATTGTTCCATCAACACAAGCTGTAGAGATAGAAGGATTGTTTCCTACGCTCGTAAAGTTTACTTGCATATCCTTAGCTTCTCCTTGAGGGCAATTACCTGCATTCATCAAAATATAAGTATTTCCTAAAGGATCTACTAATACGATTTCTAAGTCTCCCAAGTCAGTATGACTTATGTTTAAGTCAACACTTGCATTCCATAAGTACTCACCAAGAGGTGCACACCCAATGTCGAAATTAAGAGTCGTAACAGAAGGAGGAGCAGGATATGTAGCACCTCCAGCAATATTGGCTGGAAGGGTTCCTTCTACAGGAGCAGAAGAAATATCATATCTATAAAATTGATCCAAAGCTTCTGGGTGATTACAAGCAATTGTATAGTCTCTGCAAGTAATATTTGGAGCTAGTTTGTCTTCAATAGTAATGGTACCCCAACAAACATTGTTTGCTGCGATGTGATTGACTCGGTATTCTACCGTTTGACCAATCATACTTGGACCAACCAAATTGCTTAATTCATTTCCATCTTGATCTATAATTGTAACGGTAAATTCTCCTTCACAAAAACCTGGCATTTCTAAAACCATGTCAGGCGTGATTTCGATAACACACTCGCCCAAATCGTCGTTCAATGCGCCACTTTGGTCATCATCTACACTATCAGGTTCGTTCAAAGACAAAATAACGTTATCGTTACAAATAAGTGTTGGATTCATAGAAGTTACGACATTTACATTTGTAGTACATCGAACCACTTGACCATCATTATAAGTTACTTCAAAAATAGCAGGATTAATTCCTACAGGTAAATTTGCTGGTGTATTTGTTGGTGCTGCTACAACTGCTGGTGTTGCAGTTGGGTATGAAATAGTAATCGTTGGAGCAGGAGTTCCATGGCTGTTATAATCAGGGTAACAAATAACAGGTGTAGGAACATCAGCTGCTGGATAAACATAAGCAGGATATTCACAATTTGTTGCTGCGGTAACTTCTACTTTATCCTCAGGGCAGTCCAAGCAAGGTAAAGTAAAGACATGGTTTGCCTCATCTACAAAGAAACCTGGCCCAGAAGCTATTTCATAATAACCTGCATAAGTCGGTGACAAGATTGCCGTACCTCTATTGGAGTTAGTGCTCAATATTTGCCAAGCACCATTATCCCAACCATCATTGAAACCATCAAAAGTGGTAAAGGTGTATCCTTCGCAAGAAGTAAGTGTTACGGCAACAGGTATTTGAGTGCCTGTTGGCAAACCTGTATAAGTGTTGGCATTGGCATAAGCAACACGAGCACCATTATTATTGGTCAATTCCCAAGACATTTCTTCAGGGAAATCGCCTACTGTAATCAGAATTACATAATTCTCTGTATTGCTACAAGTCTCAGGACACTCTGCCTTGATAGTGGTAACAGCTCCTTCTGCTGGAGAAGGACCATCATTTTGAATAATTGTTCCACTCGCATCATATAAAACATAAGAGTGTTGATTTTCAAAAGCAGCTCCATGGTAATACAAATCAATCGTCGATCCATTGTTTACTGGTATAGTAAGAATATTGCTTCCACTTCCACTTGGTACGGTGTAATTTACAGGCGTGTCATTATCTACTGATACTTCAATGTAAGCTCCGTCCCATCCATCTGCGGCAGCATCTGTCAATTCTAACGTGTAATCACAACTAGCGGCAGGAAATACCTGTGCAGTTGTGTGTGTAAGACTTGTTAAGAAACAAGTAAAGACAAATAAGCTAAGGATAAATACCCGTCCTGTAGCGTTTGCCTTGATAAATAAATGTTGTAATCTGTTCATAGGAACTAATACGGTTTTGTGAAATAATACGGTTTTTGAAAAAAAAATATATGCTCTTAGCCTCTATGTGGGTACACATAGAAAATATTGATTATATGCAGTAGCTTCTAGCTTACCACAAATAAGGTATAGTCTTATTTGAATTAACGATGGGGGTGGGGGAGTATAAAGAGGAGCGTAATCTTGTTTGCACTCAACTTTATTAGTTGTTAATTAGTTTGGAAATAGATGTTAAAAGAGGCAGCAATATTTTTGTCACACTAGGTTTTAATCTAGTACAATAAAAGATATTTTTAGCAACAGCTATCGCTGTTAAGGAATAGGAAAATTGGTGTAGAAGTAGGATATAGGCACTTTAAAAGTAGAGCCTTAGTAAAAAAATTGTAAGATTAGTTTCGTATCATTTAGAGTCAATAAAGATTGTTAATACTATTCTAAACAATGTTTAAATCTATTGTTTCTCTCTTAATGATGATGCAATTTACGCCCAAATGTTGCTCGGAACAATACCCTTAAAATGGTATTTCAAAAGTGATGTTTTTTTATAATACGAAAGTATAGTTTTTGTGACTCTTGTTATAGGTTGAGTTAAAAATACATGAATTGTTATCGACTGGTTTTTAGTTGTTTATGATTGGTTTCTCTTTGTGAGGTTTTGATTTTTTAAATGCTTTTTGAGGAAGGGTTTTTATGCTTTTTTATAAAAAAAAACAAAATTTCATACAATAAAAATTTATAGGAAGATTTGAGTCCCAAAAACGCACAAAAATTATTTTTAATTAGTTCCATAAGTTGAAAATTATGGTTCTAAAACCATTTTTTTAACCAAAGATTTTTCTTGACCTACACACAATTGGTAAAATAAAATGCCACTTACATTTGGAAAGAGACTTCTATTCAAATGAAGCTCATTTTTTCCTGTCGGAAAAGGAGCAGAATAGGTATATAAAAGCTCTCCCTTCGTATCGAAAAATTGAAATTGAACGGGAGCAGGAGCAGACAAGTCAAAAGGTATAGTGGTGTTTTCTGCAAATGGATTGGGATAGTTTTGATGTAAAATAACTTCATTTACAATTGCTGTTTTTTGCCAAACCAATTCAATCGCCTTTATGACTAAAACTTTAGTGTAGGCTTCTGCTTGCATTTTCCGTTCCGTTATTTGCAAGACTTCTTGTAAAGAAGAAGTCTTTTTTGCTTTTATGATTAAAGAAAAAATAACGTCATTATCGTCTAGGGTGGTTACAGATAAATTATTCCAACTAATCGCTAAAATACCTGTTTCTAATTGGCCCAAGCCAAAATTGTTTTCATTCAAGCCGTCCAGATTGCCATATTCGATATCCAATAGCTCCAATGCTTCTGTATCAAATTGCAAGGCCACTTGAAAACCAATCATAGCTTCAAAATCTTTCGCAGTAAAAGGAATCGTATAAATAGAATCTTGTGCGAAAATTTTGTCTTCTAAATGAATGTGCAGCGGAGAAGCTTCATTGCGTTCTTCGATTGGTGTTTCCAATAGATTGGGACTCGCATTGCCATTGACATCGCCAATTTTTATTGCCACAAAATCTCTATTCATTTGGTCACTAACAAAATTTTGGACTTGAATATATTCTGGAAACGGACTGATAAATGGATCCGTATTATCCAAAAATTGATGATTGGCAGCCACAAAACGCCACGAATTGCTATTGGGAAAAGCCGTGATCTGACTCAAAACCAATTGACGAATTTGTACAATATCAAAAGTCGAAACAGAACCCGAATTGTTGACATCAGCCGCTATGATTTTATAAGGAGAAGTGAGGGGATTGATTGCCAATATATGTTGCTGTATCAATACAATATCAAAAGTCGAAACGCCATTGTCGTCATAATTGTCCTTTTGTGGCGTAATCGTATACGTACCATTTGTATGAATACCCGAAAAAGCAAAGTCGCCTAGCGCATTAGTCATATAAGCCATACTGGTATCGCCCGAAAGCTGTGTATCAACCATGTCTACGCTCAAGCCTTCTTCGGTCATGGCTCGTCCTGCAATTTGAGCAGTAGGAATAGGAGGAGGAGTATTGGCACATTCCACTTCTACTACAAAACTACAAGTCCCTACATTGCCACAAAAATCGGTAGCCGTATACACAATCGTATGGATACCTTCAGGGTAATTTCCACTGGCGTCTATTCCACTTTGGTGGGCATAAATAGAGTTGTTGGTCACAACGACATTGGTATCACATTCAATGATGTTTATTTCGGGCAATTCAATAGCGATGCTATTGCAATTGCTCGTAGTACTGACAATACTCATGGGGGTCAAACATTGTAAAACAGGAGCTTGTGTGTCTTCGATTTGAATCCATTGGGAATGTTCATAACGCCCTGCATTATTACCCGAATTGGCTTGATAAGTACACCAATCTATCACAACCCAATTGCGTTGTATGAGCGAGCAAGTTCCTGTACTACTAAAGACTTGGTCGGTATGCGTTACACCCAAAGTCCGACAATTTTCATTGTTAATGATGGGTTCTCCTGTATCACTAGGATCCAATGTCCCTTGGCAAAAATCAATGGTTTGATCTATTGGAAATTGGACATTGAGCGCATAATCATTGGCTAAAGTAATGACTTGGGTACAATTTCGAGTCAAGCCACCAATGTCTTTACTAACCCAGGAACGATATAAGATGCCACTTCCACAATTGGAGTTTATGGTAATATTATCTGTATAGTAAAGCGTGTCTAGCATGCAATTGTCGCTAGACATGGCATTGCCTGTTAGGCTCAAATCATTATAATCTTGATCACATTGAATCGTAATATCCGAAGGACAATTGATTGTTGGAGGAATATTATCCATCAGGTAAACCATCGTATTGCAAGTATTGCTAAAACCATGAATGTCAACAACTCTCATGATAACAGGAATTGGATTGTTGGGTATATCGCTACAATCGAAAGTCAGAAAATTGGCGAAATTGAGATTGTCTTTAGATATTTCGACACGATCAACAGCGCAATTATCATAACTTCCATTATCAAAATGTGTGGCATACAATCGAACCATTCCGTCTGCTTGCAAACTTACATTGAGTAAATCTTTGCAAATGGCAACAGGTTGTTCGTCTTCGCCAATACTGACATTGGAAGTACAAGATGCTTGATTTCCACAATCATCGGTTGCGGTATAAGTTACAGTATATGTTCCCAGAGGTACAGCATTGAAAGGCCCAAATCCAGTCCCAAATTGCCAAGTAGGAACGATGGTAAAATCGGAACAAAGGTCTGTCGCCGTCGCATTGGGAAGCATCACGGTGGCCGTACACTCGTAAGGGTCGGTATCAATCATAGGATTATTCATACAAGTAATCGTTGGATTAACTTGATCGGCCAAATCTATGATTTGAATATCCGTAGTATTATTACCCGAACACCAATTGATGATTTCCCATTCTCGTAAAATTTTGCTCGCTCCACCACAAGTAGGCACAACTAAGTCGGAATAATTGACAACGAGTTCGCAAAAATCCATATTATTACCCAAAGGTCTACCAAAAGCAGTTGGTTGTCCTGAAAGCACAAAATTATCAGGATCATCTGCGCAAGCTAATTTAGTTTGTTCAAAATCATCTCTATTTTCTGGGAAATCAATATCGCTAAAAAGAATATTTTTTAGGTAAATATTTTGCACGCAAGTGCTCACCAAACCAGTCGCATCACTGACCGTCCAAAGGCGTTCAATTTTAGCGGTAACGCTGGTATTATTGACAGTAGAGTAGCAATCGAGGTCAATAAAGCTATCAAAATAAGTTAAATTATTATTGTTCAAAGAAGTGCAATTATCTTGAACAATAGGATAGCCAATACTATCGGGGTGATAGGGTTCGTGGCAATAAATAAAGATGTCGTCGCAAGTCAGGCTAGGCGGCAAATAATCGTTGACATAAACCGATCCCCAGCAAGTATTTCCTGTTATTAAGTCTCTTACTCCTGCGGGTAATTTTTGCCCAACATATTGACAATCAACGGTATTACCAATATTTTGATTGTTGGGGTTATAAATAATTACTTCCAGATTATAGCAATTTGTGGCATTGCCTGCCAATAGCGCTTGGGGCGTGACAATAGCGTAACCCGAACTATTTAAGGATACATTGATGTCGCCGCTACAAGCCAAAGTACAAGCTTGGCTGTAGCCAAAAGATAAGACAAAGCTTATGATCAACAACAAGCGTTGATAATAAAACTGTAGTGTAGGAGATATGTTCTTTGTGTTCTGCATATGTTTAAATCGATATTGGCAAAACGGGGCTTTATACACGACTGGGATAAAAGTAATTTTTTTATTTTTGATTCCATATCGGTATATACCGATGAGATTTAATTTATCTATTAGAATCAGAAAATTAAATCTCGTCGTGTATAAAAGATAAGCAATTCCTAATTTTGCGTAGCAAAATTGGCTCAAATCTTTCAATTTTGGATGACTAATTTTGAGAGGGGGGGGAATAAGTAGAACTACAACTTCAAATTTAAACTTCAATCTCAAACCAATATTTAATGGGTTTTTAATTAATTATCTAAATTCGAATTGAGAATAGTCTTATTCAAAACTTAGCAATAGGAAGTATAAGTATATAATCTTGTATTCCAAAGACTACCTGCACGCAGCAGGCATGGAGTCTATGCTAAATTATTTTTATATAATGCGGGCTTGTTGCAATAGTTCTAAGAAAGGGAAAAGAAAAAGGGGTATATATAGAACTAAAAAAAGAAAATGCTTATTGTTATGTTTTGGGTTTAACCCAAATAAGCTAGCTCTACAAAGGTACAATAAAAAAAGGACATTTCAAAAAAAAAAGTCCCCCTCCAAAATTGGAGAGAGACCATCCCAAAAACCGTTTCTTTAATCTAAGCACACCTTTTATTTGCTGCGATACAAAATGTCGTAAATAAATGAAAACCTGTCGGAAGTCGAGTGTGATACACAGAAATACCAAAGACAAAATTTTACAAGTATTTTAAGCATAAGCTCGGCTTTCGACGCAACATGAAACGCAACTTATTTTGGGTGATATGATAGATTTATATTTTAATTATATTTTAAATAGATAATTTAGTGAACAGGTGAAGTTCTAGAAAACAGTAAATTAAGTAATGAAACTTTTTTTTATGATTTTAAATATTCGCCTGTTCACAGCTTAAAATTTTATCTAAACTTAGCTGCTCGATCTTTATTACCAAATTCAAAACTGATGGTAAATTCGTGAGAACCAGTATTGTATCGTTGGAATCGTTGGAAAGAAACATCGTAAGAATAATACAATCTCAAGGCATTGATTTTTGTACCCAGCAAAAGTCCAATTGCTCCTCCTGTACCCGAACGATAAGACAAACCAGTGGTGATTTTTTCATTCAAGAAATTGGCTTTTACATTGAAATCAATTTGTAAAGGGACATTTCTTACTTTTTTGATAAATAAAGAAGGCTCCAATTCGAAATCAGTACCTTCGATACCAAAGCGATGTCCTGCCATAACAGTATAAAAATCAAATAAACTTGATTCTTCTGAACCTGCTGCAATGTCTCCAATACGAGAAGAAATCAAGTTTGGAAAAGTCAATCCAATAAATGTTTTTTCTTTGATAAGGGCATAAGCACCAAGGGAAGCGTCGAAACGACTGATTCCATCGACTGCATCTTCTAGCAAAATATCGCCAGTTTTCCATATTTCAGGAGAATCTAATACCGAAGAAGGAATGCGTTCTTGTGTCCATTCGGTTGAAAAACCGAATGAAAACTTCATGGCTTCCAGTTGGTAGCGAAAGGCATAATCCAATTGGACACGAGTACGAGTAAGCGAAGCGATATTTTCGTTGAAAATCATTGCTCCTAGCCCAAAAGTTTTACCAATTGGACCATTATAGGTCACAGCATAGGTTTTGGGCGAACCCTGAAAACCCGTCCATTGTACACGTGTATTCATGTGTACTTTGTGAAAATCATTATAACCTGCTAGTGCAGGATTGACTAAGATTGGATTCAAATAGTAATGGCTAAAAATAGCTTCGTTTTGGGCATTTATGCTTTGAATCCCTACAAAAAGTGATATTATAAACAGTAACTTTTTCATCATGAAAATTTTGATAGTATATGCAAATGGGATAAAGGTTATTTTAGTAATTGGTGCGGCAATAGCCGCACCAATTTGTGTGTTTTTAATTAAGTGTTTTTCGAAAACTGCTATTCATCTCTAAGAACTGTGATAGATCCTTTTATTTGCTCGGTTGTTCCATCTGCATAGGTTCCTACCAAAACATAGAAGTAAGCACCTGCAGGCAAGTCTTGTCCTCGTCTGTTTTGACCAATCCAGCAAATATCTCCACTTGCTGTTGCATTGGCTTCTAGAATACAGTCGTAGTTTTCTACTTCATAAACCAATTGTCCCCAACGATTGTATATTTCAAGCGTATTGGATGCAAATTGATTCAAACAAGAAATCGCAAATTCATCATTACAAGCATCTTGGTTTGGTGTGATTATATCTCTAGCCGCAAGACAATCTGCTTGCGAATCGCTGATGGTTACATTATTGGTTGCTTCACAACCTGTTTCTGTATCAATCACAATCACCCAATACGTACCAGAAGATAAACCAGAAACGGTAGGAGTTGTAGTCATATTCGTATCGTTCCACTGATAAGTATATTCTCCTGAGCCACCCGAAACATTGACAGTAACTGCTCCATCTGTTGCTGCTGCGCTTGTTGGATTAGTTGATTGGAAACTGAGTGTCAATTCTGATTCTTCCACTGTTATGGTTCTAAAAACGCTCGTTCCTTCTGTATCAATCACTGTCACCGAATAATCTCCAGGGCATAAGTCATCTACAAATTGTGTATTGCCAAAGTTGGAACTCCAAGTATAGGTATATGGAGGTGCGCCACCCGAAGGTTGCACCAAAATTGAACCATTACAATCTTCGCCACAAGCAGCATCAATATTGATGTTTTGAGGGAGTACAGTAAGATCACCACCTGGTCCACCAGGATCAGCAGTAAGCGTAACCGAAGTCGTCAATGTACAACCCAAAGCATCCATAACTGTAATGGCACAATCGCCTTCACAAAGACTATTGGCATTTGGTCCTATTTGACCATTACACCAAGTAATCGTGATGCCATTGCCGCTACTTACCAAAACAGAAGCTGTACCGTCGCAAGCACCATAAGAACTCACGCCGAAGCCATTATTCACGCCAAGTGACGTAACAATAGTCCCATCAATAGCCAAGTTAGAAGAGGTTTGTATTGTAAATTCACCTACTGTACTTGTGCCGTTCCCATCTGTTACGGTTACGTTATAAATACCAGCAGGCTGATTCGGTAAATCTTGAGTCGTGTCTCCTGTATTCCACAAATAAGTGGCATTGTCCAAGCAAAAGCCTCCACTAACGACTAAGTCAATGAAACCTTCTTCATCTTCTGGACAATCTACATTCATTATACTAGAAGCACCTACCGTTAAAGCGAGTTGAGGTACATCCATTTCGATGCTTATCGCAGGTAAAGATTCTGAACAACCATTGACATCCATAATCGTTACAAAATATTCGCCTGGTGTATCCAAGTTGCTAATACTAGCCGTATTTGCTGTAAAGCCAGGACCATTCCAAGAGTAAGTATATGGAGCTGTACCTCCTTGTGTAGCTGTACCATTCAAGTTGATTGAACCATTACCAGGGCAATCGGTGATTGCATTGATAATTGGTGTAATCGTAATTGGGTCAGGTTCGCTGATTACAATCGGGTCAGTAGTTTCTACTTGACCATTACTGTCTGTAATGGTTGCTATATAAGTACCTGGTGCTAGATTATTTATAGTGTAACTAAATGGGCTAGATTGAGAAATAACTACGTCATTGCCTCCCCATGCTATGGTATAAGATGCATCACCTCCGTCTATGCTCAAAGCAATAGATCCGTTTCCTCCTCCATTACAAGCAGGTTCAGAAGCCATTGCACCATTGATACTCAAAGGAATTGGTTCATACTCTATACAGTATTCTGGAGATTCGACAATACAATTATTGGCATCTATAATAGTAACACTGTAGCAACCTAATGTCAAGTTGTTCAAATCTTCCGTACTAGAACCATTGCTCCAGTTATACGAGTAAGGAGCTGTTCCTCCATTGACTGTAATATTAATAGAACCAAAGTTTGGTGCTATTTCGTCCACTACAGCAGCATTCGCAATAGCGAGTGCTGTATTCGGTTGGTCAATCGTATACGTATCTGTAAAAGTCTGACCATTGTCATCCGTCATGACTACTGTATAAGTTCCTGCTGGTTGATTGTTTAAATCTTCCGTCAAGGCAACCGTTGTATTGGCTGCATTAGTCCAAATCCAAGCGTAAGGAGGTCTTCCTCCAAAAGTTGTGATATTGATAGAACCTGAATTGGCTCCAAAACAGTCTACATCTGTAATTGTAACGGCAGAAGTTCCAAAAATACCTTGAATGGTACAATCTTCTTCTTGCGTACAACCATTGGCATCCGTCACTACAACGGTATAAGTACCAGAAGCTTGATTGGCAATGTTTTGATTGGTAGAAAAAACATTTCCACCTGCTGTAGACCACTCATACGTGTAGCCAGGTGTTCCACCTGTTACATTAAGATTGATACCGCCATCGTTTCCGCTACTTGTTTCGGGTATTGGTGTACAAGTAATTTGCATCGCAGGAGCTTGTCCTACTAAGAAACTTTGAGTTGCAACTGTATTTAAAGCATCGGTAACGGTAACAATATAAGTACCCGCAGTCAGTTGTGCAATATCCTTCGTCATTGCACCATTAGACCAAGCATAGTCAAATGGCGGAAGTCCACCCGTAATAGCAATACTAATCGCACCATCGTTGCCTCCATTACAAGACGCATCCGTTACGGTCGATTGAGTTGTGCTGACAACTAAAGGATCAACAGCAGGATTGACTGTAAAGTTAGCCACTGTTGTACAGTTGTTCGCATCGGTTACCGTAACAGTATAATTGGCGGCACCCAAGTTTTGAATATCTTGAGTTAAAGCGCCATTATTCCATAAATAAGTATAACTTGGTGAACCACCCGTTACACTGAGGTCTATAGAACCATCGTTTGTACTTGTTGATTCGTTCGTTACAACTCCTGTTGCTGTCAAAGCAGCACTTGGTTGTTGAATTTCAAAACTAGCCGTAGCCGTTGTATTATTTGCATCGCTTACAGTTACGGAATAAGTACCTGCACATAAACCACTTACATTTTGGAAAGCATCGCCCGTATTAGGGCTCCATGCGAAAGTAAATGGAGCCTGTCCGCCTACTAGCGCAACATTGATTCCTCCCGTACATTCGCCAAAACAAGTTACACCTGCTACTGCTGAACCATTGACATCAATATCAACACGAGCAGATTCTACTAGATAAGTTTCAACAGAAGTACAGTTATTTCTATCTGTAATCGTAACGGTATAACTACCAGGAGCTACACCTGTCAAATCTTCCATAAAAGTAGTATTACTCCATTCGAAAGCATAAGGAGATAAACCTCCTGTTACGTTCAAATCAACTCCACCATCGTTTGCGCCAGCAACCGATTCATGTGTCACTGTTCCTGCACCAGCAATGGCAGCACTTTCATTGACTATTAAAATACTAGAGATTGTTTGAGCACCAGCAGCATCGCTAACGGTTACGGTATAATTTCCAGGACATAAGTCCGTCAAATTAGGTGTATCGCCTGCGCCCGCCAAACTCCAAGCATAAGAGAAAGGAGCTTGTCCGCCTGTAACAGCAGCATTGATTTGTCCTGTACATTCTCCTGCACAAGATGATCCAATAACTGTATTCGCAGCATCAAAAGATAAAATAGCTGGGCCATCTTCAATCGTAAATGCTTGTGATGTAGTCGAACACATATTAGCATCTACAACAACTAGCGTATACGTTCCTGCTCCTTGATCAGTTAAATCTTCAGTTGCTGTACTTCCGACAGGAAGCCAGGTATAATTCAAATTACCTGTTCCTCCAGCAACGGTTACATCAATATCTCCATCTGTAAATCCTTGCGCCGAAACATTGGTAATTGTAACCAAAGAAATTGTAATAGCAGCAGGTTCTGCAATTGTAAAACAATCGCTCACTGTGCTAGCATTTGTATCAGTAAGTGTTACACAATAAGTACCAGGACCTAAGTTGGATAAATCTTCTCCAGTTCCGCCACCATTGTCCCAGTTGTAAGTAAAAGGACTTACACCTCCTGAGAAAACAAGGTCGATAGAACCATTGTTTGCGCCATTACAATCTACATCCGTTACAACGGAAGAGCCTGTAGGACCGCCCGGAGGATTTCCTGTACCAATAGTGATCGTTGTACCAACCGTTGCCGAAGCAGTTGTGGTACACATATTTGTATCTGTAATAGTTACAGTATACATTGCGGGAGATAATCCCGAAATTGTTTGAGTTGTTTGTCCATTGCTCCAAGCATAAGTATAGCCAGGAGTACCACCAGTGGTTGTCAATGTTATTGTTCCGTCCCCAGCTGCATTTGCTGTTTCATTTGTAGCAACAGCACTTGGCATTAGGGCAACTGCTCCTCCAACAGTGAATGTTTGAGAAGTAGTGGCGCTAGCATTATCCATAACTGTTACGGTATAATCGCCAGGTGTTAAGTTTGAAATTGTTTGAGTTGTTTGTCCATTGCTCCAAGCATAGGTATAGTTTGGCGTTCCGCCAGTAACATCTACAGCGATAGAGCCATCGTTACCACAGTTGGCATCGCTAACAGTGGAGTTAGCTACATTTACGCTAGGTCCTGTTGTTTCACAAGAAACGAGTACTGTTGATGAACCAACTCCTGCTGCGATTGTATTTACAAGTACACCGTCAACAAAGCCAGAAATTTCAATAGAAGCATTATTGCCAGTGATATTGATTGCTGTAGAACTATTTAAATCACCAAGAACATCGAAGCACATTTCAAAGAAAGTAGTATTGTCGGCTAGAGTAGCTCCAAATGGATTGGAAGATTCAAACCAAGAGAATCGGACACTTCCTTGCGCCCCATTTTCATTAAAGCCAGCAATAGATAATCCACTAACTCCTGCCGCAACCTGACTCATAGGAATAGAGTTTGGATCGGATTGAACGAAATCCAAGACAGTAGGGTCAAATTCGACCGTCCATTGAGCACCAGCAATTTGGTTGAAACCAGTAACTGCAAAAGGCACACAAACACGTCCTCCATTATCGTCGGGACAAGTTTGTACATCGAGAGGAACTACATTGAAACCACCTGTATTTGTAATGGTAATAGATCCATCATTGGCAGTTAATATACCATCAGAACCCGTACTAGTAATGACTTCAATGTCCAAAGGCATATCGGTAAAAGACACCGTTCCTACTTGACCTGCATTTCCAACAACTTGGAAGCATACTTCATAGAGTACTTCACCATCATCTACGCTTATAGGTAGATTGGAAGGGTGATTCCAAGTAACCACTAAATCGCCTGGGGCAGAATTATTGAAATTAGCACTAGATAAGTTGAGTACATTGGGACTGTAATTTTGAGTAGTTGTAAACATCAAGATATTTGGATCCCAATCCATACTGTATTGGAAACCAACAATATCGTCGAAACTACTTGCTGTTACAGGAATACAAAGGGTTTCACCAGGGTCGGCACTAGGAGAACCTGCCGTCAAAATGATAGCATTTGCTCCGCCTCCTGTACCAGTTGCTGTAAGAGAACCGTCTGTAAAATTGATTTGATTGGTTGGACTCATTCCTTCGGCAGTAGCTTCAGGAGGAGTCGGATTTCCATCAAAATCAAAATCACTTACACTACCTCCAGCACCTAATACGGTGAAACAAACTTGGTAAATAACAGTGCCATCAGGCAATGTTATTCCAGCACCTCCCATAGATTGAACATTCCATGAAAAGGTTAATGTACCACTATTGACGGTACTTTCACCAAAATTCCCAGTAGAAATATCGGTTAAGACAGAACCTGTAACATCGACACTGTCATATTGAAATAAAGTAGGATCCCAATGCATAGAATACTGCAATCCAACCAAGTCATCGAAATCGCCAACAGCAACATCGATACATAAGGCAGAACCAGTAGGAGCACCAGGGTTTTCGGCAGTAATCGTTACAGGAGCAGTTGTGCCGCCTGTAGGACAAGGAGGGCAAGAGCCTCCACAATCTACGCCAGTTTCGTTGCCATTTTGGATGCCATCTGTACAGGTAGCCATCGCAGTACAAGGAGGGCAAGAGCCTCCACAATCTACGCCAGTTTCTGTACCATTTTGGATACCATCAGAACAAGTAGGCGTTGTGCCACCACCATTGGTGGTCATACAATTGCTAGCACCACCAACATCGACTACACCTTCGGTGTACATTATGTCGGTAGCGATAGTTGCAGCCAAACCTGTTGAGGGATTTTGGCCAATAACTTCACAATTGAAATTAACACAGTCAATTCCTATTAAAGTAGCATCTCCGACTGCACCAATCACTTCAAACGATATACTAAAAATAGTAGCAGATGCACCGATAGTAGATGGAAGAGTAGTTGGGAAACCAGAAGAAGCAGTTAAACTTGTACGAACACCTTCTCCTGGAATATAACTAGCTTGTATTTGAACTAAGTTTCCAATGTTATCTGGATTTTCAGAAACAGTAGGAACGCTAGTAGTAACAATAGGAAGAGTTGGAAATGATAAAACAGGTTGAATGATTGTTTCATCAAAAGTAAATAAATATTGAAAACCTAAAAGATTTTCGAAATTTTCGACCTGTACGTCAACAGTAAAAGTCTCACCCGGATTAGGGGTGGAGCATTCTGGGCCGAAACTAAATGTGGGCAGGCTTTGAGCCTGCGCTAATGGGTTGAATGCAAAAAGGTACAATCCCACTACGATTAATGTAATGATCCTATTCATGTCCACGGGATTTGGGAAAACAATTTATTTATTAAAAAACATTTTTTTTGAAAATTCACCACTTTGCTCGCCACTAATTTTATAAATATAAAGACCAGTGGCTGGTAAGTCTTTATTGTCTATTTTCATGTGATGTTGTCCTACTGTATACTTTGCTGTGTGTTTAAAAACTTCTTGTCCATTGGTATTTATAACGGAAAGAGTAAGCTTATCCGCTGTCTGTAATTCAAATATAATTTGTGTTTGATTTTGAAAAGGATTGGGAGCATTTTGATAAAGTGCCAAGTTGGAAGGCACGATATTGTTGTTTGACATGACGTCATTTATTTGAACGGCTCCATGTTCAAATACAACATCTACTAGATTAGCTGTTCCATCAATAACCTCAGTAATGAAGGGTGTTCCACCTGCATTAGAATCATCTGTAAATTCTATAAGGGATGAATCATTGGGTTGCCCAATTGCTTGAAATCTTAAGGTGAAAAGAGGAACATCGTTTTCTATGAAATAGGTATTTCCTTCCCATTGAATACGTAGTTTTCCAGAATTGGAAATATTATAATTATTACTGCCTGCTGCGGGTAATGCAAAGTTTTCGATAGATAAGAAGTTGAGTACTTCTTTATTCCAATCGATGGCAAACTGTAGACCAAGTAAGCTTTCAATATCTCTAGTGGTCACGTCTATTTCAGCGATACCATTAGGATCTATTGTAAGTTCTGAGCCCAAAATGGTAGGTTGTGCCTGTGTAGGCACAACAAACCACAATAGCAAAGCAAAATATAACAGTAATTTTTTATTCATGTCTATACGGTTTTCGGTATAAATAGATAAGCCAAAGGTTTTATCTATTTTATATCAAAACGATTTAATACAATGCCAGTGAATCTATTTGATAGATTCCAAATATTGGTATTGGATGAAATTGTGCCTTTATTACTTTCCCTAAGGATTATTAGGAAATAAAGGCATTTTGTTGGAAAGGAAGCAGGCTTTTAAAAGAAGCAATTCTGTCTTTGAAAAATTTCGATAATAGGAAAAGGAAAAAAAATAGGAGTAGGAGCACTCATTTTATCAAACGATAGATTATTATAAGATCGTACTCATGGGATTATAATCTGTTGTATTGATATGTTGAACATTCGCCCCTACTCGGCATTTTTGTTTTTTGCCGAAAATCAAATAAGCATTAGCTTATTTCAAAGAATTTTCAAATTGCGTTTGTTCTAGACTTGTTTTCTATATTGTCCGAATCGAAAGCTGCTAAAGGGGTCAGCTTTATTTGTTTCATATCCAAAATAAGACCAAGTTCGATAATATGCTCGGGAAAAATTCGAATGGTAGTATTTTAGGACGTTTTTTTTGTTTTTGTTCTATCGGAAATCGATATAATTACTTATCAACTTCTGGATACAAAGATAATTGAACTATACTTCCTATAAATACCCTAAATATGGTATTTTTTTAATTTAAATAAAAAGAATATTTGTCACTTGTATGTATTATGCTGCTTATAGTCTTCTATTAATGTATTTGTTGGATATTGATATTTGAAGAAAAAATAAATGATTAAAAAAGCTCAAATCTTAGTAAGAATAAGGTTTTTTTGTGGGTTTGTATATCTGACTTATTTATTATGTTTTTTATTTATTTGTATTTTTAAATATACATTCTTTTTTTATATCAATAAAATGTATTTTTGTTATGTCACAATAGAGGCTTTTTTTGAATTTCATAAAATTGCTAATAATGAAAAAAAGGAGTTTGGAAACATCCAAACTCCTTTTTTTAGCCTTTAATTTTACGATTAAAAAGAAATTAATTAATTACAATTTTTTCGATTAATTTTTCTCCATTTTCTATTTCGAAAATTAAATAGTACAAGCCTTTTGCTAGCTGAGCCGTATTCCATTCTTTTTCATATTGGTCGGCTTTCATCATTTTTTTGTCCATGATTTTTTCTATTAACAAACCTTGTCCATTTAGGAGGGAAATTTTGACCGAACTAGTTGTTGAAAGTTTATATTTAATTTTGATATTATCTAATGTCGGATTGACCGCTAATTGTATGCTTTTTTGCTCCTGATTTTGTATAACAGAACGATTGGAGTTTACCGAAGTCAATGGCGTACACGGAACAATTTCTGCTAAGAATTCACCATTGAGTTCTATTTCAAAACCTGGTAATAAATCAATATAATTTCCTGCACGGAAAGTTACACTAGAAGTATCATCAACGACTCCGTCTGAAGAGACATAAATATCTGCCTGATAGGTATTAGAAGCTACTTGTCCTGTAAGGTTGATGCTATTGATACAATCGACTGTTTGTAAACAGAAATTTGTCGTATCCGAAAAAGTAAATTCTCCACCACTCGCTAGGATTGTTCCATCTGCATTATTGACCAATTCGTAAGAACCTTCTCCAAAGGCACAACAAATACCATCGCCAAAAGAATCGTACATAATAAAGTCATAACAGCCCTCGGGCGCGCAAAGCTCTATTTCTATGGTATCTCCATTTGAGAAATTAGCATAATTGCCGCCACTATCAATAATATTCATTGAAGCATCTATTAATTCCCAGGTTGTTTCTGCTGGATAATTATCTAATACTAGCGTAAAATCAAGTTTATTGTCGGTACAATTACAAGCGGCACAATTGGGTCCACCACAATCAATACCAGTTTCATCTTGATTTCGGATACCATCGGTACAAGTTGGACAAACAGGGCAATTTGCACCACCACAATCTACGCCAGTTTCATCTTGATTTTGGATGTCATCGTCGCAAGTTGGGCAAGTGATACAGTTAGGGCCGCCACAATCGACTTCTGTTTCGCCTTGATTTTGAATGTTATCATCGCAAGTAGGGCAGACGGGGCAGCTTGCGCCCCCACAATCAACACCTATTTCATCTTGATTGAGAATACCATCGAAGCAAGTAGGCGGACAGGCTACGCAAGAAGTAGCAGGGTCTAGGTCGCAATCGATTCCTACTTCTGTTCCATTTTGGATACCATCACTACAAGTGGGGATACACGAGGGACAAAGTGTGCCCCCACAATCTATTCCTGTTTCCAATCCATTTTGAATATTATCTAAGCAAGAGGCTGCAACTAATAGTGTTGGATTATTCAAATCATCTGAAATAGAGACTCCGCCGTCGGCAGTTATCGAAGCAGTATTGGGAATAGAGTTGAAAAGGTTGGTTATTTTAACATCGTCGATATACCAACCATCGCCATCTACAGAGGCATCGCAATGCATCCAGAAACGAATTAAAACGGTTTGATTTGCGTAAGCTCCTAAATCAACGATGGTATATAAATAACCATTGCTATTGCCACTAAAAGCAGGACTGGCAGAGCTATTGTTTATTGTGCTATTATAAGTGTTTAAAACCATATCGTTAGCCAAATTATTCCATGTAGAACCGTCATCTGTAGAGAGTTGTACCACTCCACCATCCCAAGTTGCTTCTGTATTGAAATTGTGCCAGAACGAAAGTTGAGAACCTGCATCTGGAACTACGGAGTTTGCTAATTGCAAATAAGCGGCACTGTTGGATCCAACATCTTCTGCAAACCAAGCATTTGTTCCAGAGTGCGGATTGAGGGTCGAAATATCCCAGCTGCTTCCACCCGAATTGGATGTAATCCAATTGGCAGTGCTTCCTTCCATGTCATCATCAATCGTATAAGGAGCGGTTGGCGCAGCAGCATCTACCACGACCGAAAAGGAACGAGTAAAGGTTGCGCCAGGATTGATAGTAGGTATGGGAGTAAAACTGACAACTCCTCCCGATTCGCTTCCAGCATTGCTCGCAGAACCTGCTAGGTAATTGGTATGATTTGGAAGAATATCCGTTAAAACAACATTGGTATAAGCTTGTCCACAAGTTGGAGGATTATAAATACTCAAGGTATAAGTAATCGTTGTACCAGGACCAGCAGTACTGATGTCAGTTGTTTTGGTCAACTCTAAAGTATGAGCCTCAAAAGATTCTACGCCATCATTTACGCTACCCGAACTTCCTTGACTAGCATTGACTCCCAAACCTCTACGAGCAAATGCTTCCTTTATGAGACATTCATTGGCGCCGCCATACAATGCTAAATCAGCAGCAAGAATAGCATCTCGACCATCGACAAAACCTGGAGCGCAAGGTTGTAATTTCATACCTTCGGTTACCAATGCCATCGCAATATTGTTTCCACCTGTTCCATTATAAAGGTCGGGGTCGAAACCATAGACTCCGATTAAGTCCCAAGTCATTTCCCAAAGCATGGTACACCAAACAGAACCAACACCATGCGGGATAGATACCGAAGAAATATCATTATAGGTTTGATTGTTGATAGCCATGTCGGTGCTATAAGGTTGTGGGCGGATACCATTTCCATTTGGACCTTGCCCAAAAAGCCAAGTTCCCATACCTCGTTTATCTGCACCCGTATCTCCAGGCTCTATGGTCATGACCATACCAAAATAATCACTCCAACCTTCGCCCATTTGTTCTGAGCCACTCAAGCAACCAGAAATAGATGCTCCACCAGTCAATCGGATAGAAAATCCATGACCGTATTCGTGAGCAATTACGCCATTGTCGTAGTCGCCATCACGGTCGCCACAGACATACATTTGCATTCTAGGCGAGCTACCGTCGGGCGGTGTACCCATATTGGCATTGCAGGTACCAGAACCATCTTGAGCTTCGGCATTGACGGGATCGCCTTCATCACCGCCATTTCCATAATTATTTTCTTGAAAATTACCACTTGCTTCATCAAAACCATATTGATACCAAACATCATGGAAGACATTGGACCAATAAAAAAGATTGGTTACGGCTGCGGGTTCTGACTGGTCAGTTGCATCAAAAACGGTATTGACAGGATAGTCAAAAGACAAAGTAGAACCACCGTCGGGACTAAAACCTGCATTATCACCATCTTCATAAGCATTGACATTGTTTCCTTGTGTGGTCGTAAATTCTGCGCCTGCAACTCCAGTTGTATCATGCCAACCAAAAGGAGAAGCAATTGGATCATCGGGATTGCTGACCAAAGAACGAACACCATGATGAGGGCTTTCAACGGGTAAAGGATACACATTGTAAACACCAACTAAAGCAGCATTGGAATTTATAGCATTCTTATCCACACATATTTCATAGGTATTTATTGCTTTTGTTGCTGTTTTATGTGCGTGGGTATGATTACAAGTTTTGTTACTTGAGTCTTCCGACTCCCAATTACAAGTCAACATCCAATTGTTTCGGTGTAAAATTTCGCCAGTAGCGGCATCTACGCGAATACTCCACCAATTTTGTTGGGAAGGTTCTAAAATAGATAAATCCCAAGCCAAACGAATCGTTCCATCTTCGATAGGTTGATACATCAATCGAGTAGGAATATCTTCGAGAGATATTTCTTGATTTCTAAAAATGCCAGATAAATCTTCTCCTTCAGAAGGTTTAACAATATCGAGTTGATTATTATTGGAGTAAGCGTATTGTTCAACGACAGCTTGAATGGCTTGTTTGGCATTGATAGTCGGTTTGCCACCGACTATTCGTTTGGATAAAGCAGACTCAAATCTATTATTTACTTTTAGGAGGTCACCATTTGGTAGCAAATGCACAGAAGCAATCGCGCCATTGATGCGAATTCCTTTATATTGTTGTTGGAAATAAAAATGGGCGACATTACTTCGACGGCTTACATGATGGTCATTTAGAATGTATTCTGCAAAATCATTATCAGCAAGATTATACTCTTTGGCTTTGAGTTCTAATTGATTTTTCGCCAAATTGAGTTGTTCTTGTGCTAGAAGAGGTGTTGTTGTAATAAATAGAATTATTACTAACACAAAAAAAGGAATTCTTTTCATGAGAAATAAAAGTTTTGCGTTTTTAGAATGTAGAGAGTCTTTTAGGTGTTGATATTAAAATAAAAAATGAAAGAGAGGTCTTATTTTTGTTCCTGTGAAGATAGGGAAAAAAGTTAGATACAACAAGAATTTAGATTTGTCTGCGCTGTCAGGAAAGAATAAATATAGAGTGCGTTGGCTTAAAAAAAGCTTATAAAAGCAAAAAGCCCTTTTATCAATTAAGATAAAAAGGGCTTTTTGCTAAAATTTTCTTTTATGTTACATGAGATGTTTACTAGGAGCAATTTCTAGAATAAAAATAGAATATGCTGTTGAAATTGCTGAAATTTATTGGCAACAAAAGACTATATTAAACTATTATCGTAAGCGATTTTAATAAGACCAGCAATATTGCTAACGCCTAATTTTCGCATAATGTTTTTGCGGTGTACACTTACTGTTTGATCGCTGATATACAATTCTTTAGCAATTTCTTTATTACTAAGAGCTTGAGTGATGAGTTTTAGAATTTCTAATTCTCTTTTGGTCAAATTATATTTTTGTATGAATTTGTCTTCAAATTTATCTCTTTTAGGTTTTTTAGAATTTCCATTCATTGCAGAAGGAGAGACATATTGATTGCCAATGATATCGACACCTTCACCAACATAAGTTTTTCCTTGCAGTACAACATCTATCGCTTCCATTAATTCGCTAGGCCCGGTATGCTTTAGTATATATCCGTCTACACCAGCTTTGAAAGCTGTTTTTACTAGTTTTGCCTCGTCGTACATAGTCAAAGCCAAAATTTTCAAATCTGAATATTCTTCCCGAATTTTCAGGAGAACATCGAATCCGTCACTTTCTGGCATGTTCAAATCAAGTAATAATAAGTCAGGAAAAGATTTTTCCAAAACAGGAATAAGTTTATTTCCATTTTCTGCTTCCCCAATAATATCGAAGTCAAATCTACTTGACTTTCGAAGAATGTTTTTCAAACCCTCTGTGAATAGTTGATGGTCATCGGCTATAACTGTTCTAATTCTCTGCATAATGTTTAAAATTATCAGTTTTTGGTATTATAAAATGAGACCTTATTTCAATAGCAGGACTGTTTGGTATAGAACAATATCTATCAACCAGACCTTTCTAAAGGAAAAGGTATTTTTAAACTCGGTTATGGGAGGTAACACCTGTACTTTTAGCAGCTTCACACAAGCACAAGTATGGGATCGGTTTGAATCGAGGGGGATTCCCTATTATGTTTTAAAAAAGACTCTACATATTACTAAGCAAACCTAATGCCATTAAGACAGGTGTAAGGTTACGAAAGCGATTTTTTTGAAGATAACAATGTATCAACACATAATCGTTTTTGTTTACTTATTAAATACCCTAAATAGGGGATTCTAAAAATAAGTAATTGCAAAGGCTTATTTCAAAACTACAATTAGTGAAAATCTATAATTTAATATGAATAATTCGATAAACTTATTTCCAGAAAAGGGGATACATCTATAATTGAAAATCATTTATAGATGAAAAATAAAATTTAAATTAAATATTGGAAATAATAGAAGTGTACCTTTTTGGCTGCTACTATGGGGATAGAAGTGGGTACACAATGAAGTATCGATATGTTCATATCTAACTAGTTAAATAGTATTACGGGATTTTTCTAATTACAAGCAAGGTATGTTTTTTTTTTCTAAAAGCAAAGTATTTTAACAGATATATAAAAATTTAAGATGTTTTTTCTACCCAAAAGTTTTATAAGTAAGAAGCTGATTTTGTTTCTACAGATGTGTTGTTTTGGTTGCTAACATATTGAAAGCCAGACTGTAAGGAAAAGGAGCCGTATTCGCCTTTCTTATTGATTGCAATATAACCCACTTGGATTTTCTGAAAATCTTGTTTTTCAACAATTCTCATAACGGCGGCCTTACAAGCCTCATTTGGAGACATTCCTTGTCGCATAAATTCAACTACTAAAAAAGAGCCTAAAGATTTGAGTACTGCTTCGCCCATACCTGTTGCAGCAGCAGCACCTATTGCATTGTCGACAAACATACCTGCACCAATGATAGGAGAGTCTCCTACACGACCATGCATTTTATACGCCATTCCGCTCGTGGTACAAGCTCCAGAAATATCTCCATTTTGATCCAATGCCAATATGCCGATAGTATCGTGCTGTTCTATATTGATAACAGGCTCGTACTTGGATTTTATTTTCCATGCTTCCCATTCTTCCAAAGATTTTTGGGTCAACAATTGTTCTTTTACAAACCCATTTTCAAGGGCAAATTGCTGCGCACCTTTGCCTGCTAAAATAACATGAGGCGTTTTTTCCATAACCAATCGAGCAACAGAAATAGGATGTTTGATGCCTTGTAAAAAACAAACAGAGCCAGCATTTCCTTTTTCATCCATGATGCAAGCATCCAAAGTAACCACACCCTCTCGGTCGGGACGACCACCATAACCCACCGAACGGTCTTCGATATCAGCTTCTGGTACTTTTGCGCCAGCTTCTACGGCATCTAGTGCTCGCCCACCTTTTGCTATGATTGCCCAAGCCGCATTATTGGCTTTGTGGTTGGCCCAAGTAGAAATAACAGTTGGGGTGAATTTTATTGCTGTTTTTGTTGTTGTATTGTCAACAACTTTTGCTTTACAGCTAGAGAAACCGAGGAGGGAAGTTCCAAGAATACTCCAAGAAGATTTATTTAAAAAAGAACGACGAGAGAAAGGCATAATTTGTTTTTTGGATAAAATTAATACCAAAATTACCAAAACAAATTGAAAAGTCCCTTCAAGCAAGATATTTTATTAGCTAAAATGCTAGAATTTGTTTCACTTTAAGTAGAAAAAAGGTATCTTTGCACCCGCTAATTTTGAAATATTTTTAATTATGGATACGCTAAAAGAATTTTCAATCCCAATAAAAGGGCTTCATACTGGTATCCATCATTTCGAATTTCAACTTGAGAAAAGCTTTTTTGAAGCTTTTGAAGCTTCCATCATAAAAGATGGTGTTTTTCAAGTTAAACTAGAATTTGATAAACAACCAGGTTTATATGTTTTAGATTTTGATTTTAAAGGAGCTGTAAAGACAGCTTGCGATCGTTGTCTTGAAACAATTGATTTGCCTTTGGAAGGTACAGAGCAATTGCTTGTAAAATTTGCAGAAGAACCCAGAGAGGAAGAAGAAGTTATCTACATTACCGACACTTTGACTTCTTTGAATGTTGCAAAATTTATTTATGAGTACATCAATTTAGCATTACCTTTGATAAAGGTTTACGATTGTGAAGACGAAGATCCACTTCCTTGTAACCTCAAAATGTTGGATTATTTGGATCCGCCACAAGAGCAGCAAGAGGAAGAACAAAAAAGTAATCCCATTTGGGATGAATTGAAGAATTTAAATAAAAATTGATAAATAGTAATTTGGTGTTGATTAAGTTCACCAAATCATAAAATGTAATAAAATGGCACATCCTAAGAGTAAGATCTCAAAGCAGCGTAAGCACAAACGTAGAACGCATAAAAAAGCAGCTATGCCACAAGTGGCGACTTGCAAAACAACAGGTGAAAAGCACTTGTATCACCGAACATACGAAGTAGATGGTGATATGTATTATCGTGGTCGAGTAGTGGTGCGTTTAGAAGAGGAATTAGATTAGTTCTAGTATTTGATACGGAATTGAATAAGTGATTTTATGAATCACACCTGCTTGTCCCGTACCGCAGGTCGGGAAATCGTATAATGCCATACTGTAATTAATAACATTGGTATACGAAAGGAATTAATCAAGTCGGTATGATACTAGGATTTAAATGATATTTGAATAAAGAAGCTCCCATTTCATGTTTATGAAATGCGGGGCTTTTTGTGTTTTTTATAAATAAAAAAAACCGTCAATATGAAAAAAATAATCGAAACTTCCAATGCGCCCGCTCCTGTAGGGCCTTACAATCAAGCTATCCAATTCAATGGAATGTTGTTCGCTTCTGGACAAATCGCGATCAACCCAGCAACAGGCGAATTGGTAATGGACTCTATAGAAGCTGAAACTCACCAAGTGATGAAAAACATCCAAGCTATCTTGACAGAAGCAGGCTTGACTTTCGAAGATGTGATTAAATGCTCCGTTTTTGTGGCAGATATGAATATGTATAGCCGTATCAATGCCGTTTATGCGGAATACTTTGATGAAGCGACTGCGCCTGCACGAGAACTCGTCGAAGTTGCCAACTTACCTAAGTTTGTGAATATAGAGATTTCGGTAATTGCGGGGAAGTAGTACTTGAAATATTTTTACTTAGCTTGCCAAAATATAGCTCCTCACTCATAGAAGTTAATGGATATTTATTGATTTAGTAAATATTATTCACTATATTTGTAAATGTAAAGTATAGCTAGTATTACTATGAAATTAATAGAAGTAAGGACAGGCAAATCCATAGAAGCAATTATTGAAAAACTAATTCAAAGTGAAATAAAAAATCTAAAAAATAGAAAGGAATTTACCTTTGATTGGAGTCTTGAAATAGAGAATGATGTATACAAAATACGATTGTTTGAAAAAGAAGAAATATTAGGTTTGATTTCCATAATGGATTATCCAAGAGAGTTGCGCATACATATCAATTTGATAGAATCATCAAAAAAGTATAGAGGAAAAGATAAATTACTGAAAAATATACCTGCTTGTCTTATAGCATTTGTTTGTAAGCTTGCCTTTAAAAAAGGATATGATGGATTTGTTTCGTTAGTTCCCAAAACAGAATTACTCAGCTATTATCAGGAGAACTACGGATTTGTACAAATGGGGCATCAAATGGCTGTCTATTATGAACTTTCCAATTCTATCATCGAAAAATATTTAGGAGATGAGTAAATATGAAAAAATATATAAGGAACTCAGAAAGAAATATAGTGATGAAGAAATAGCTGCATCAATGCTCATTCCTCAAGATATGACGGAAGAAGAAAAGAAGAAAGCTAATGAAGAATTGAATGCTATTCGATTCAAATTGCTAAGAGATCGAACAGAGGAACAACGGATTTATTCAGAATTGCTGAGATTCAAATATTTGATGGAAGATTATATCCAAAAGGAACTTTTTGATATAGAAAAAAGTTTTGGTAAACATATTGAAGAATATGTCAGAATACTGAATAGAACCAAAAAAAGTTTATCCGAAGATTTGGATGTTCACTATACTCGATTGAGTCGATTGATAAACGATAAGGAAGAACCCAACATCGAAATAATGTATCGATTAGAAAAACATTCTGGCAATTTGATTCCTGCCATTTATTGGTGGAAACTAGCAGTGAAAAAACAAGAATATATCATTAAAAAAGACCTCGAAAAACGAGAAAAAGAAGCCTCAAAAGTAAAGAATGCGCTTAAGAAAAGGGCTTGAGCTGAGAATTAATTCTAGGGATTGGTGTTGGAGAAGGTTATTGCTTTTATTCGATAGCAAATAATCGGAAAAACTTTGAAATCCAGCCATTTGGCGTTAACTTGCAGACAAATGCATTTTTATGGTGAAGATAAGTGAATTACTAAGCGACGCTAGCCGAAATATTAATATCAAAAATTCTTTTGACTATATAGAGTTGAGCCGCAAAGGTTTGACCTTTAAGCAGTTAAAAGATATTCTTAAATATACAAACCTTCATTTAAAAGACTTGCCACAAATAATTTCAATATCTGAAAGACAATTAGGAAGGTATAAAGATGAGCAAGTTTTAAGAAGAGATATTTCGGACCAAATGATTCAGTTGATTCAATTATATAGTCGAGGCTATGAAATATTTGAAAAGGAAGCTCATTTTCAGGAATGGATGAACAGCGAAATACAAGGCTTAGGATTTCAAAAACCCTTGACTTTTTTGGACACTTCTATGGGAATTCAAATGTTGGTCAATGAGTTGGGGAGACTAGAGCATGGAATCGTTTCCTAGTATGATTGTATATAGATTAACGAGAGACATCTACAAATCTGATTTGTCAGGAACGGGTGCTAAAATGTACGGCGGAAGATGGAACGCTATCGGTACAAGTGTACTGTATACGGCAGAAACAAAGGCTTTGAGCGTCCTCGAAATGTTAGTCCATATCAACAAAAAAAGGATTCCTCCAAAACTAAGGTTGGTTTATATTGAGATTCCTTTTAAAAAATTAGAAGACATTCCTCTATTGGGTAAGTTGCCAGATGATTGGCGGCAATCGCCTCCAAACGATCAATTGAAAGACTTGGCAGAAGCCAAACTGATTGGCGAAAATAATCTAGCTATTCGAGTACCTTCGGTAATCTTACCTTATGAATTCAATATTATAATCAATCCAAGGCATCCAAATTTTCCTAAAGTTAAGATAGTACAATTTGAGAAATTTGAGTTTGATGGGCGATTGTGGAAAAATGCATAAATACAATAAAAAAAATACAAAACAATGAAAAAAGTTCTCTCTTGTATTCAGCCTACGGGCGACATGCACTTTGGAAATTATTTTGGTGCAGTGAAAAACTGGGTGGATCTCCAAAAAGACTATGAATGTGTGTATGGAGTGGTGGATTATCACGCCATGACCATGCCGTATAAGCCCAAAAAATTGAGAGAAAATACTTGGAATTTGATTTTCAATTTGTTGGCAGTTGGTGTGAAGGCAGATAATTTATTCATTCAATCGCTCGTGCCAGAACATGCCGAATTGTGTTGGATATTCAACTGTTTTACTTCCTATGGAATGTTGCAGCGTATGACGCAATTCAAGGATAAAAGTATCAAAAGCGGGGAAGGAGATGATGGCTTTATCTCGGCGGGATTATTGGATTATCCTGTTTTGCAAGCAGCCGATATTTTGATTTATAAAGCAGACTATGTGCCTGTGGGCAAAGACCAAGAGCAGCATTTAGAATTGTCTCGAAATATAGCTCAACGTTTCAACAATCAAGTAGGAAAGGAGTACTTTGTGATGCCCGAAACCTTGTTTACGGAAACGCCAAAGATTCGCTCGACTGCCGATCCGATGCGCAAAATGAGTAAGAGTGCAGGCGAAAAACATTTTATCAATGTTTTTGCGGATGAAGCACGTTTGCGCAAGCAAATCAAATCGGCTGTGACCGATACAGGCGATACACCTGCGGGCGAAATGAGCCAAGGAGTCGAAAATTTATTTGAACTACTAAAGGCTTGCAATAAGATGGAAGTACATCAATCTTTGATGGACGATTATACGGCTGGTAGCCTAAAATATGTAGACCTAAAAGGAAGCGTTGCCGATGCTTTGGTCGAGTTAAATGTTCAATTTAGAGCCAATCGAGAAGAATTGTTGGCCAATAAAAAAGAGGTCAAAAATCAAATCAAGCAATCCTCTTTCGAAATCCGAAAACGAGCGCAACAAACAGTCAAAGAAGTCAAAGACTTGACAGGATTGATAAATGTGAGATTTTAGAACGTGTTCACGTGTTCATGTATCTACGCCTGCCAGCCGCAGACAGGTGTTCATGTTCAAACGAAACGTAGATACATGAACACGTGAACACACAGAACGTTAAAAATGAAGATAATTTGTATTGGGCGCAATTACGCCGATCATGCCAAAGAATTGAACAATCCTGTTCCGAAGCAGCCTTTAATTTTTATGAAGCCGCCCTCGGCATTGTTGGTCAATAATAAGCCTTTATATTATCCAGAATTTACGGAAGATTTGCATTATGAGGCGGAAATTGTACTAAAAATTAGTAGAAACGGAAGACACGTTCAGCCACAATTTGCCTCCAAATACTATGACCAAGTAGCTTTTGGAATTGACTTTACGGCAAGGGATATTCAAAAAAAATGCAAAGAAAAAGGGCATCCATGGGAGATTGCCAAAGGCTTTGACAATTCAGCGGGTTTGAGTAAATTTATCAATATGAGTTCCCTCGAAAACTCGGAACACATTGCGTTTCACTTGACCAAAAACGGAGAAACCGTTCAAGAAGGAACGACCAAAGACCTTATTTTTGACTTTGATTATTTGATAACTTATGTGTCTCAGTTTTTCAAACTTCAACAAGGAGATATGATTTATACGGGCACGCCTGCAGGAGTTGGGCCTGTAAAGATTGGCGACCAATTGGAAGGCTATATCGAAGACCAACACTTGCTTTCTTGTGCGATAAAATAGACGTATCTACGTTCTGTGTATCTATGTATTCACGTTCGGGCTAAACGTAGATACACAGAACTTGAACACGTTTACTGCACCACCAATAGACCACTTCCAATTCGTTTCCCGCTTTTGTACTTAGATTTTTAAATAGACGAAAGTGTTGTCTGTTCCGAGAATTCTAATTTGCTTCTGTTATTTCTTCAATAACCTTTTTTATTTTTTTTCGTAAATTGCAAATATGAATTCAAACAATTATGTAGCTATAATGGCAGGCGGAATCGGAAGCCGATTTTGGCCTGCAAGTCGAGTACATCGACCCAAACAATTCCTAGATATTTTAGGTGTTGGCAAATCTTTGATACAACTAACTTGTGAGCGTTTTTTGAAGATATGCCCGAAGGAAAATATCTTCATTGTGACCAATTCTATTTATAAAGATTTGGTCAAAGAACATTTGCCTTATTTGACAGACAATCAAATTTTGTGCGAACCTTCTCGAAATAATACAGCACCTTGCGTTGCCTATACAGCTTTCAAATTGCAAAGCTTAAATCCCAAAGCGAACTTCGTAGTGGCTCCCTCCGATCATATCATATTGAAAGAGAATGCTTTTGTGGAAACCGTTCAAAAAGGATTGGATTATGCTGCCCAAAGCAAAGCCTTGCTGACGCTCGGCATTGCTCCCACGCGTCCCGATACAGGTTATGGATACATCAAATACAAAGGCGGAGCAGCTGACGGTGTGCATCAAGTAGAACAGTTTACGGAAAAACCCAACCTTGAAACAGCAAAACAGTTTTTGGAGGAAGGAACTTATTTGTGGAATGCAGGTATTTTTATTTGGAATGTGCAATCTGTGTTGGATGCTTTCAAGGAATATGCAGCGGAAATCCATGAGATTTTGGGTTCGGACACATCTGTTTATAATACAGAAAAAGAGCAAGTATTTATAGATGAAATGTATCCCAAAACGCCAAGTATTTCCATTGATTATGCCATCATGGAAAAGGCGAAAAATGTATTTACCATTCCTTCAGATTTTGGTTGGTCAGACTTGGGAACCTGGGCTTCATTGCACGCAGAAACGCCTAGAGATGAGAACCAAAATGTAATAAAAGGCGCAAATGTTGTGGCGATTGATACCAAAAATTGTTTGGTGCGTGTACCCGAAGACAAGTTGGTTGTACTAAAAGATTTGGAAGATTATATTGTAGTAGATGAAGGTGATGTTTTATTGGTTTATCCAAAATCTAAAGAACAAGAAATCAAAGCCATTACCGGAAAAATAAAAGCAGAAAAAGGAACATCTTTTTTGTAAAAAAAAGAAACGATTAGTACTTTCAGTTGTCTTTTTTGCTCTATAATTTAATTAATCATTATATTTAGCCTACTTTTTGAGGGATTTCTATCTAAAAAATAGAAAATCTTCTAAAGAAGCAAATGACGAATTTATTGTTTCACTCGTACCAAGTTCTAAAGTTTAAAATAAAATAAAACGAATCATTATGACTAATAACAAAATAAAACTGCTCGAAAAAGAGATGAAAGAGCAAGACAAAGCATGCAAAAAAGCAAGTTATGCTTATGACAGAATCAAGGCTCGATATAAAAAAGAAAAGGAAAAACTAAAAGAACTGCGTGCTGTAAAAAAGGCAGCGAAGAAACGCCAAGCAAAAGCCTGTGAAAAATGTAAAGCAGCTACAGCAGCTTTTGAAAAAGCTAAAGTTGGCAGCAAATCAACCAAAGCCAAAAAGAAAAAGACAGGAAAAAGTAGCAAATCTAAGAACCTTCTAAGCAAAGCAGTAAAGGCTAAAAAAGGACTTACAAATGCAACTGTGAAAGATAAGAAAAAAGTGGTTTCAAAAGCAGTTTCTGTAAAGAAAAGCAAAGCTGCACCAACATCGAAAACCACTAAGAAAAAAGGGGCAGCTAAAAAGGCTCCTAGCCTTAAAAAAATAGCAACAAAGAAAACGGAAGTGAAGGCTAAAAGTACTCCGCCAAAAGCTCCTGCAACACCTGTAAAAGTTTCGGCAAAAAGAACGGTGAGTAGAAAAGTTGTCAAGGCAACTCCAAAACCTCCCCGAAAACCAGTATCTAAACCAACGACCAAGCCAACGGCAAAAGCGAGTCCCAAGCCAACGGCAAAGCCAGTAGCGAAACCTACTTCAAAAAGGGTTTCTCCAGCAAAAGCAAGTCCCAAACCAACGGCTAAGCCAGTAGCGAAACCTACTTCAAAAAGGGTTTCTTCAGCAAAAGCAAGTCCCAAACCAACGGCAAAGCCAGTAGCAAAGGCAAGTCCCAAACCAACGAATAAGCCAGTAGCGAAACCTACTTCAAAAAGGGTTTCTTCAGCAAAAGCAAGTCCCAAACCAACGGCTAAGCCAGTAGCAAAGGCAAGTCCCAAACCTACGGCAAAGCCAGTAGCGAAACCTACTTCAAAAAGGGTTTCCCCAGCAAAAGCAAGCACAAGAAAGACAGCGGTTGGTACAAAGCCAGATAATTTGAAATTGGTAGAAGGAGTTGGACCTAAGATAGAACAACTTCTGAAAGCAGACGGAATTGATACATTTGTGAAATTATCCAAAGCGAAGACAGAAACGTTGAAAGATATCTTGCTCAAAGCAGGACCTCGTTTTAGAATGCACAATCCAGCAACTTGGGCGGAACAAGCAGGCATGGCTGCCAAAGGAGATTTGGTAGGATTGAAAAAATGGCAAGCAGAGCTGAAAGGCGGAAAAAAAGTATAAATGTAAAATTAAAATATAAGTTTGAAGTATGGAACATTGCTTCAAGCTTATATTTTAAAAAGAATCAGGGTCAAATAATTCATCTAAATATTGACTTCGGGTATTTCCATTATAATGGTCTATACAATCAGATAAGCCACTCCGCATGAGACTTTTGCAGAAGCCATCATCGAAGGCATCATCTCTATGTTCTCTAAACAAATAACAATGTCCCAACTCATGAAAAAGAATAATTTCTTTTTGAAATTCTGATGTATTCGCCCAAATAAAATCATCGACAACTATTTCATTGGCATCGTCTGCGTGATAATTGCAAAGACCGCCAACATGCTCTCCTGCAATCGCTTCTATTTTGGCAGTAATGCCTCGCTCAATCAAATCAATCTCAAAACCTCGTCGAGCAGCCTCCACTTCAAAGCGTTCGAAATAAGGCCACAAAGATTCTTCCACGGCAGGAAATTCTTTGACAGGAATGGGAGCTTCGTCTTTTCGACAAGCTTGCGCTCCCAAAAGCAGACAAAATCCCAATAAGCATAATAACTTCAATATCTTCATCAAATTTATTTTTTAAATCTATCTAGGGCAAATTATTAGCCAAGTTTTGCATTGCGAGACGTTGACAATTTTGAATGATTGAATGGCTGAATTTTGAATAGCCTAAGCTTACTCGTTCAAACGATTTAAGAATTCGAAAATCGTCAACATCACGAGAGTCATTCAATCATTCAAAATTATCGCATTCAAAATTCCTTTAAGTCTTCCCAATAAAATCCACCACACGTTCTGCAATTTCTTCGCCCTTGTCTTCTTGCAAAAAATGTCCGCCGCCTTGAATTATAAAATGATCTTGCCCTTTTGCACCAGGAACAATTTTCTGAAAAATCTGTTCCATCCCTTTCATAATAGGGTCGCTATCGCTAAATAAAGTCAGAAAAGGTTTTTGCCATTTTCCGAGTTTTGCCCAAGCTGCACGATTGGCATTCGTTTCGGGGTTATCTGGAGTAATTGGTACAAGTGTTGGAAAAATTTTGGCACCAGCCATATATTCGGCACTTGGAAAAGGAGCATTATAGCCATTTAGCACTTCATCACTCAGTTCAGAAACCGTCGCACTTTGCATTATTTTTTTGATATTCAGTACAGGTACTTTTCGAGTATATTCTCTCCAACTCATAAAAGCCTCATTAGCAGGAACGTCGCCCGTAGGTAGGATAGTATTGCTAGCGATGATTCTAGCAAAACGCTCGGAGTGTTCGGCAGCAATTCTCAAACCCAATAAGCCACCCCAATCTTGACAAAATAAATTGATGTCTTTCAAATCCAATTGTTCTATAAAAGCAAGCAGCCAATCCAGATGATTGGCATAAGTATAGTCAGATTGTTGACTAGGTTTATCCGATTTTCCAAAGCCAATGAGGTCGGGCGCAAGTACTCTAAAACCAGCTTTTGCTAGAGTAGGAATCATTTTTCTATACAAAAACGACCAACTTGGCTCGCCATGAAGCAACAAAACGACCGCTCCGTCGGCATTGCCTTCGTCGAGATAATGCATTCGTAAATCACCTTCTATTGTCAAATAATTGGGCGCAAAAGGGTAATCAATTAAGTTGGCAAATTGTGCATCTGGTGTTCGAATGATAGTCATTTCAGAGAGATTTTTTTTGTTTTATAAATGTATAATCTACGGTATTCAATAGATATTCCCAAAGGTCTTCATAAGGAACAATTTCTACCTCACTTTTTTGTAAAGAGACTTCTAATGGGTGGGCTTTTAGTTTTTCCAAATAAGCTTGTGCTTTTCGGATAGCTCCATTTTTATGAAAATGAGCATCTATTAATTTGATGAGCATTTTGATAAAACAATTGGAACGATAGGAATCATCTTTTTTCAAATATTTAAAACAATATTGATTGAGCGCATCGGCACGATCAATAACATCATCGTATTTTTTTGCTTCCAACAAAAGAAGAACTTGCAAAATCAAAATGGCAATGTTGACACCTCGTTTATCTTTTGAGAAAATAGGAACATCATTTAGAAATTTAAAATATCGAAACTTTTTGATGTTTTTGCCATTAATCTCGATTGCCTCAATCTTTTTGATGCGAATAAAATAATGAACATAGGCTGCATATACTTCCCAAATTTCTTTTTCCACAGGAAAAAGACGCTTGAAACCCGAAGAATTTTGGGCAATAATGAGCAATTCATAAGCCTTTTGGTAGTTTTTGGATTGCATACTAAGGATAAAATACTGATTGAGTACTTTATACCAATTTCGCCCTCCTTCAATGGCATATTCCAAGCAACGATTGATAGACACTTCAGCTTCTTTATACCTCTTGAGAGTTGTTTGGCAAATTACTTTTTTGAATAAAAAGTTAGAAATAGCCGTATTAGAAGCACGTTTCGAATTGGAACTAAAATAGTCAATGGCTTTATCACAAGTGGCAATTATTTTCGGATAGTCCTGCTCGATTTCATAACGATTCACAATAGTCAAATAAGCGGGCAAACAAAATTTATACGATTGGTTTTGCACCAAAAGGGCTTCCAATTTATTGGCATAATCAACTACTTCTTGTAGCATTTCTTTATGAATAAGCACACTTGTAGAATGGTATAAAGTTACTTTTTGATAACAATCTTCTGCAAACATTTCTGCTTGCAATAAAGCCATGTGTTCATTTAACAAAGAATCATAGTATTGATATTTTTTCTTTTTTTGACTATTGAACGCAAAAACTAGTTTTAGAAAACGAGCCAAACTAACAATTATATCGGTGAATTCATATTTGATGGCTTGCCGTATGGTTCGTTCTGCTAGTGAAATAGCGTTTTGTGAGGCTGCTCTTCCGATGAGAATGTGAACTGCGGCTACATTTTTCTGACAAGTATAGTAGGCATTCGTCAATTCTGTGAAAGAAGGTTTGTTGACATCTATAAAAAAGATAGTATTCAATAAGCGACGTTCGAGCGCAAATTGTAAGTGTTTGAAATTCTTATCCTCGGGAGAACTATCATAAAGCGTCTTCGCAGCTTCTTCTGCTGTTTGAAATTTTCCCTCTTGGATACCTTTATACAGCTTATGCACCAATGAATCATAATTATTGGATTCTCCAAGAATTTCAATTCGTTGGATTTTGTTTTTAGAAACAACATGAACCAGTTCAGTTAATCGTTCAAACATAATGTTACCGATGTGATATTATTGTTTTGTGCCAAATAGCAGTACAAAGTATTGGGTTTACATGAGAAGTTCAGTGCTAAAAATACAAAGATGGTAGAAATAAATCCTTACACAAGAGCTACTTATCAATAAAAATAAGATTTAATATTAGCAAGTACAATGTTATGGAACGTGTGTTTGGTGTTAAAAAACAAGATTTAAGAGTTTTAACTTAGGGGTGAACATTATCTAATAATAAAACTTTCAAATTATGGCTCTTATCATTTCTATTCTAATCGTACTAGGTGTTATTTCTTCTCCCAATGAATACAATTCTACAATTTTTGATCAAAATGAATTATTATTAAAAAATGAAATCAATAATCCTGATATACTTGAAATGTAAATTATGAATTATTTGTTATATTTTGTAATTGTAAATAATTGATTGTAAATAGCTTATGATTATTTGTGAGGATTTATTTGCGAAAATGATGTAAGTAAATAATACATTTTAGATATTGTGAACGACTATAATATGCCGCATATTTGTATCAACAAAAGAAAGGTATAAAGCTTTATTATTTATTTGCCAAATGCCCTATTTTCCTATAACTATAAAAAAACAAATTAATCCCGAACACTAGTGTTTCCTCCATTTTTTAATGAATAAATGGAATCCCAAAAAACCAGTGAAACTGAATTTAACCATTCATGGAAATAAAAATGAACTTAAGTACTCCCCCTGAATAAAGTTCACCCCCAAAATGAATGAATTAAATTAATTTTTGTCAACCCAGTTTTATTTAAAACACACCTTTGTTTGTTTTAAAGATGGATGAACACTAGTGGTTTTTAATTTGTTGAATGAGCTATGCAAACCTTGTACTACAATTAATTTCGGCTAATACCGAGGGGAGGATTTTTGGCTAAGACCAAAAATCCTTTTTCCTTTTTTTTCTTTGAAAAAAAAGGAAAATATAAAACTACGTCTTTTTTATTTACCAAAAGAAAACATCAGACTTGACTAACAAAAAATAGTTTCCAAGGAGAAATTGAATATTTCTTTTTGGAAACTATTTTGATTTTTTTGAGATAAAAGAATTATCTCGAATTGACAGACCTTATTGAAAACTACTTTACTATTCTAATAGAATATGGAGTCAATCTTATAACACGTGAGATGGGTATTTTTGTCTACTCTATCTCTTGGTCCACTTGCTTAAATGATGCGAATCACATGCGAGTGGACATTTTTATTTTTGCAAAAATCAAACCGAAAACTTGTTTTCTTTGATAGGGCAAACGAAAAGTTATTTCCGTTATATGTAAGGCATTGATTTTCTATATAAAGAAGTGAGAATAAGTTCTTCCAAAGAATGGTTAATTCTTTACTAGAATAAATTCGACTAAAAAATTCATTAGATTTAAATAGCAGTAGCCAGAAACCTAATGGTAGGCGGGTATGCGATTGCCTTACCAGAAATCCAGTATTATCAACCGTTTTGACCTATTATAAAAAAGACTTTTCATTCGCCTTTTTTTTTAGATTAAAAAGGTTTCACTAATCACAACTTGTTCAACTTATTCTTTCGTCGTTACTAAGCAGGAAAATAGAATAAAGGAAAGATTAAAGTTTGATGACTTTTATGTCGTAAGAATAGCCAGAAAAAATACCATGTCCATTTTGGATATTACTATTGATAGATACGGCAGGATTAGAAAAAGGATTGGAGCCTGTATTGGCATTTTGGATGGCAGAAGTATGAAAATCATAGTACTCTTTAGAAATGGTACGAACTTCTACAATGATATTATCTGCCAATTGTTGAGCAGGATTGATAAGATATTGAAGGGTGAAATTTAATTTTTTTGGACTCTCTTTAAAATCTTTATCGGTAAGATAAGCACCGTATAATTCTATCGAATTATTGGAAATAATAGCACCTTCTTCATTTTGACCACCTAAATCAAAGTTGGCGATATACAAATCATTTCGAGTATTGTCATGTATAATGGTATCAGCAAATTCACTTAGATGATAATCTACAATATTGGCATAAAACAATACGTGATAATAATTTTCATCTAATGAGTCTTCCAATTCTATTTCCATTTGTACTCGTTCGATGTTCCGATTCGGAATGAAGGCACTCGGCTCATCTCCGGTCTTTGAAACAGGAGTTGTTAGAACCAATAGAACTATGTATAGGTACACTACTTTCAGATAGGATAGGTTCAAAATCAGGATGATTCACTTTCAATAGATAAGAAATGCCTTCTTCTGCCTGAGTCTCGCCTATATAAGATTTTGTGTTGCTGTCGTAGGTCAGGGTTTCTAGCAATTCTTTATCAGAATATAACTCAAGGGTTGCATCTGATACCATAGCAAAATCTTCATCAGAAGAAACAGGGCGGCTTTGAGTCACTTGAATTTTAAAGTTATTGTCTCTACCAAATAAACCTAAAGAGGTTGGAATTGCTTGGGTCGAAGTATAGAGGCCACTTATGGAAAGACTTGGTTCATAATAATCCATATCTAATTCAACGGGAGACTCGCAAGAGAACAAACCGATAGAAAATAGGAATATGAATATTGTACGAATCATATACATAGAAGCGTGTGAATATTGTGGTTTTAACCAAAGTTACGATTCTAGGTGCAGAATTGCTAGAGAAGTGGCAGTTATTTTTGCTCACTAGTTCTTTTTGTTTTAAACTTAATGCCATAGCTAAAAGAGGGGAGTAGCGGAAGTAAGGTTACTTTGACTGTTTCCGTTTCTCGAATTCGATAAAAAATAGGATTTTGGCGGTTGTACACATTGAATAAACCAAAATTTAGATGATGACTTAGCTTTTTTTTCTGAATCGTATAATTGATACCCAAATCCAATCTATGATAAGCTTCTGCAATTCGTTCGTTGACGGGCCCAGGATCTTGTATGATTATTTCACCTCCAAAAACACTCTCACAGGATATTCCAACAAAGGTAAAGTCAATCGAGAACCCGATTCTATAATCCAAGTGGCATTGAAATTGAGCTTTTTATTTAAAAAATACTGACCAGCGAGCTTAAAACTGTGCCGACGATCATAACGAAAAGGAAAGCGAATACCATTATTGATTTTATCAAATTGTCGTTCAGACCAAGCCAAGGTATAGTTGCACATTCCTTTGAATTTTCCGCTCGTTTTGTTGACAGAAGCCTCTACTCCATACGTCCATCCTTGACCAACAGCTACATTTTTTTCCCAATCATCGGCACTCAAAATGACCAAAGAATCTTGTTGTATAAATGAAATCAAATGATCCATTTTTTTATAATAGCCTTCTACCGAAAAATCGCCAAACGTAGGATTTTGGTATTGAAAACCTAGCACGGATTGCCATGCTTTTTCGGGGGCTACTTGGTCTGTACTCGGCACCCAAATATCGCCAGGCAAACCCAAATTACTTTTGGTCAAAAAATGAAGATGTTGTACCATTTGACTATAAGAAGCATAAACAGACCAATTGGGATGCACTTGTGCTTTGACACTTGTACGAGGTTGGATGGAGTTGTAACGAATACCATCGACCAACCAACTAGCAGCATGCAAGCCAATATTGGCACTCAACCAAGGCGTGATTTGCATATCGTCTTCCAAATAGGCCGTATATTCTCTGGCTATTTGTGTTTGAATGTCTAAAGTATCAAAAATGGCAATACTATCCAAAAGCAATGGAACATTGCTTGCTTGGGTCTCATCAAAAAAGACACCGGGCTGGAAAGCTTGCTCGCTTACGCTAAGCCCCAAACGTAAAAAATGATTGGGAGAAAGATGATAGTCCAAGTCGGTTTTTGCCGTATAGGTTTCTATATTGGACCGAAATTTTTGGGCAACCAGAATCGTATCAGAGGACTCATCTTCATACGAACCAATCGACAAATATGCATCTTCTGACTTGAAATTGTACGAACTGAAATTGACTGTTGTATTCGCAAATAATTGATCGCTAAAAAGATGATTCCAACGAAAGGCGGCAGTCGTATTTCCCCACGAAAATCCTAAGTTTGTATTATCTTTTATAATACCTTCTATGGCAATAAAAGGATCCAAATTAAAAGGAAACGTATCCTTTGTTGTTACGGTATTGGTATCCGAAAAATCATCTCCTCCTTTATAAAAACTAAAAAACAACTGGTCTTTATCCGAAAAATCTGCATGGATTTTTGCATTGATGTCAAAGAAAGAATAGTCGGAAGCACCTCCTCTTCTAGGACATTTCTATTGCTCAATAAATTAGAATTATTTTCCTTTACCAACTTCGTAAAAGTAGGAATATACCATTGAGTGAAAGAGGAACGACCTGACAAGAAAAAGGAAACTTTATCTTTTAAGATAGGACCTTCGATACTGGCTTTCCCCGATATGAGGCTAACGGAAGCCTCAGCCTCATATTCTTTTTTGTTCCCTTCTTTGGTTCTAATATCCATCACAGAAGATAGTCTTCCGCTATAACGAGCAGGAAAATTACTCTTATACAAATTGGCACTTTTGATGGCATCTGTATTGAAAATAGAAAAAATACCAATGGCATGTGTTGGATTATATATAGGAACGCCATCGAGCAAGACAAGGTTTTGGTCAACACTTCCTCCTCTAACGATGAGTCCGCCTACGCCATCTGTACCAGTATTGACTCCTGCTTGGAGGTAGTTGTGGCGCCAAATATCTGCTTCGCCTCCGAGTGTAGGCAACAATTTTAGTTGCTTTATAGAGATTGCTTCGTTCGGAATATTTAGCTTCGTTTTTTGCTCGATTGCTTCGTTTTTTGGGACAACAATCACCGTTTCTAAAGTAGAAGAAAGAGAAATATTGAGGCGAATATTTTTGTCTAAAAGAATATGACTTTCTTGTGAATTGTAGCCTGTATAAGAATAGATTAAATCGACTGCACCACCCGAAAGAGTTAGGCTATAAAAACCATATTCATTGCTATAGGTTCCTTGCTCAAAATCAGGCACAAAGACATTGGCACCAATGAGTTTTTCGCCACTAAAAGCATCTTCTATATAGCCACTTATGGTATATTTTGAAATAGGACGTTTGTACAAAACAATGGCATCTTCGACGACTTTGTATAAAATATCAGTATCCGACAAAAGGGCATCCAAAAGCCTTTTAACGCTTACATTTTTTTTATCTAAAAAAACGACTTTGTCTTTTGGAATCAAACGACCTCCTATAGCAATATTGACTTTGGTTTGCTCGGCTAAAATATCCAATGCTTCTTCCAAAGAAACTCCTGATACGCTATAATCTGTTTCAATATTTAATGGCGACTGAGCGACCAAGAAGGCAGTCCAGAAAAAGAAAAAGAAGAGTATGCAGAAGTTTTTTTTCATAAAAGAAGATTAAAAAAAGAGCTAAAATACCAACAGCCCTATTTTCTAACGAAATAGGGCTGCTGTATGTTTGGATAAAGTATCAGTAAGTGAGGAATGTTTTTTTAATTACAAATTCCGTCTAATAATTGATATTTTTCAGGACTTGTTTTTTCTGTTTTCAAACTAAAAGAACTGGTCAATATGGTTAATATTTTATCCAAATCAGGTTCATTGAATCTAGACGTATAAGGACAAGATTCCATTTGCTTATTTTTCAACTCTATTTCTACACCAAAGTGGCGTTCCAAATCTTGTAGAACAAAATGGAGTGGCGTATTTTTAAAAGCCAATCGACGATTCATCCAAGAACTAGCATTGCTGGTGGGATTTTCCACTTCTTGGAGCGTTTGCGAACGATGCTTATACCATCCTTTTTCTCCTTTTTCTAAAATAATTTTTTGCTCGGATTTATTCGGGCTTAATTGGACTTTTCCTGTTGCGACAGATACTTCTGTAATGGCTTCTTTTGCATAAGCACGTACATTAAAAGAAGTTCCCAAAACGCTAATGGTGGTATGGTCAGTCGAAATATGGAATGGCTGCTCAATGTTTCTATGTATATCAAAAAAAGCTTCTCCTTCTAGTTCTACTTCCCGTTCAGTACCGTCAAAAATAGCAGGATATTTTAGGACACTTCCTTCGTTGAGCGTAATGGTAGAACCATCGGATAGATTAATGCTCTTCGTTTCTCCCATAAAGGTTTGTGCTGTAATCAATTCGGCAGAACTGCCACCAGAAAAAGTACGGAATAAAAATCCAGCTGCTACCAATAGCACAGCTACTGCCGCTACTCGCATAAACCAAGGCGACCTTTTGGGCATAGCAACAACTTTGGCAGAACTTTGTTGGTCTTGCTTCATACGTGCTTGGAGTTTGGCCAAGCCTTTATTCGTATCAGCGTGGTAGTTCGAACCATAAGAAGAACTACTATTCCAAATTTTGTCCAAGTCTTTGGCGTATGTATCATTCGCCTTCGAGGATTTTTTCCACTTGTCCAAATCTAGCTCTTCCGCAGTAGAGATAGCACCTATTAGCTTTTTATGGATTAGATTAATGAAATTCAATTTGCTCATTAATATTTATTTCAATTTTTTTATATCAAAATAGGAGTAAACGCTATTGTCTAAAGAGAAAGACACGATTTAAAATTTATCCCCCTAGTAAAAAAACAAGTTTGTTTATTTTGTTTTCAATTTGTCGTTTAGCTTACTTTTTAGAAAACTACCGATTCAACGATATTCGAAGCAATTTTAATGCTTTAGATATTTGATTCTCAACTGTTTTGATGGAAATCTCTAAAGAATCTGCAATTTGTTGATAGCTCATTTCCTCAAATCGACTCAAACTAAAAATCAAGCGACAGCGTGTAGGCAATAGACTGATTGCCGCATCAATTTTTTGTTGCAACTCATTTACTTCCAATTGCTTGAGTGCATTTAGTTCTTTACTTTCTATCGGAGGTGTTTTGTCCTCTTCTTCAAATTTTATTTTCTGGTCTCGAATATAATTCAAGGCTTTGTTTCTGGCCGCTCTTCTCAAATAAGCACCAATAGATGTATTTATGACGATTTTATCTTTCTTTTTCCATAATTCAAAGAAAACATCTTGCGCCAAATCCTCGACCAAATTGGTATCAGGAATAATCCGATAAACGGCTCTACACAAATCACTGTAATGAGAGCGGAACAACAATTCAATAGCTTTCTCACTATTGCTTTGGAGCAATTGCAACAACTCTTCATCAGAATATTTGTACTTTGTAGGCATAAATGTTTTTTAATATTCAGATTTTCAACTCAAAAGTAAAAGTTTTTTCTTCCTTCATAACACTTTTGTAAAATTGATTGCAAAAATGCTATTATATTTGATTTGTGGCTTTGGTTTTTTGAATATAAAGGATATATCTTACATTATTTATATTTAATTTCTTAGCTTCAAACAGCATTTTCACATATTAGAGTATCTTTATATAAAGATACTTGAATCTTTGCAAAACGAAAACAGATGAAAATAAAGCTATGGAAAGTTCTATTCTGCTGCTGCATTTGGGCATATCTGCCTACGCAAGCACAAGACTTACATTTCACCAATTACAAATTTGCGCCACTTTACCTCAATCCAGCCAATACAGGTAGCTTCTTGGGAAGCTATCGCTTGTCGGGTATTGCCCGTGACCAAAGCCGTTGGATAACGAATCCGTATCAGAGTCAATTTCTAAGTGTAGATACGCCTCTAGCTATTGGACTAAAAGACCAGCATTGGGTCGGTTTGGGTTTGAGTGTATACAATGATCAAGCAGGAGATATAGGTATGGTCAATACGGGGATTTTGTTGAGTGCGGCTTATCATTGGGCTTTCGACAAAAAATATGAAACGGTCTTGACTCTTGGCGCTCAGTACGGAACGATACAGCGAAAATCAAATAATCCTACAGGAGCTTCTTTTGGAGACGATGCTTTTACGTCGAGCATGAGCGGAGACTTCAATTTGATAAACAACTTCAATACTTCTTATTCCGATGTCAATTTTGGACTTTTGTTGACCAAGAAATTATCTAAGACCAATACGTGGAAACTAGGAGCGGCAGTTTATCATGCCATCAATAAAGGCTTTCAGTTTGAAGGAGGTTTATTTATGAATGAGGTAGATCCACGTATCAACGTACATACTTCCCTTCGGACTCAGTTGCGACCACAATTTATTTTAGAACCAGTCATTTATTTTTCTTCTTCCGCCAAAGCTCGTGATATTGCCTTGCAAGTCAATTCCGAATATTTATTCAATAAGAAAAAAAGCGATGCCTTGTTTTTTGGTTTGGGGTATCGACTCGGTGATGCTTTGCAGATATTGGCAGGAGGGCGTTACCGCAAATGGGAACTCGGACTTGCTTACGATATGACTATATCTTCTGCAGCAGCCTACAATAATAGTTTTGGTGGAGTAGAGATTGGTCTATCTCGAATATTTACGGTATTCAAAAAGCCAGAAGTCGAACCTTCTATTCTTTGTCCGAGATTTTAAGAAATTTAAAATATAAACAGATGAAACAATTCCTCTTTTTCTTGCTTGTATTGTTTTTTGCACAAGAAGCATTTAGCCAAAATTTACATTATCAAAACAAAGACCTTCCTTGTTTGAACGGGCATATCAAAATGCACGTTCATGTTGCACTCGACAGTTTGGGGGATAGCAATTTTCAGTTAGCTAATTTAGAAGCAGCCATCAACGATTGCAATCGCTATTTTGAACCTATCTGTTTGTCTTTTAGCATTTGTGAAATAGACACGATACCTAACTATAATCTCGATTCTTTGGGGACACAAGATGAATTAGCACACATTACAACTCTTTACGGTTCTGAAAAAAGACTCAATATTTATATGGTAAATAATTTTTGGGAACCAGGAATCTGTGGTTTTGGAGGAGGAAGTGTTATTTATTTACTCAAAAATTGTGAAGGCGCACTGACCCATGAAATGGGTCATGTCTTTGGTTTGGCACATACTTTTGCAGGTAGTGGTTCGGAAAATGTAGATGGATCCAACTGCGAAACGGCAGGCGATGGAATCTGCGATACGCCCGCCGATCCTTACAATCCAGCCCTTATTCCAGAAGTAACCTACCAACGAGGTTGCGAATTTGTTTATGAAGGCTTCGATGCCAATGGACAATATTATCAACCCGACATGGGAAATATCATGTCTTATTATGGTTGCGATTGCGGCTTCACGAGAGGGCAATATTTGAGTATGGTAGAAGTTTATAAAAACGCACACAAAAACCTTTGGTAATGAAAGCAATTCAATATTATTTAGTAGTCTTTTTTTGTTTGTTTTATGGAATTGCTTTTGGTCAAACGGCAAGTGTTAGCCAAGGCTGTATTCCATTGGAAGTCGATTTTTCTTCAGCAGGATTGAGTACTTATTATTGGGATTTCGGCGATGGCGCAAGTTCTACCTTACAAAACCCCAATCACAATTTCACCAGTGCAGGAGACTATACGGTCGAGTTATTTGAAGGAGCAGGAGGAACAAAAATAGGTGAACTGTTGATCAAAGTTTATGCAGATCCCGTCATCCAAATTGCTCGTGATGTGAGTGGAGGTTGTAGTCCTTTGACCGTGCAATTTACAAGCGATATTGCGCTCGATAACGAACTGAGTATCGAAGGCTATTTGTGGGCATTTGGCGATGGCAATAGTTCTACTTTGCCCAATCCAACTTATACTTATTATAACTCAGGAGACTTCGATGTTTCTTTAGAAATAACGACTTCTGTAACGGAATGTAATCAAACCTTGTTGATAGAGGATTTTGTAGAAGTCCAAGGCGTTTTTGGCAATTTTTTATTGCCCGAAACGAGTGCTTGTGGCGCACCTGCGACTTTCGAAATCACCAATACGGTACAAAATTCTCCAGGCAATTCCTACACTTGGGACTTCGGAGATGGACAAACATCGACTGCCTACGAACCAGGTTCTGTTACGTATAATACCGAAGGGATTTACGATATTGTATTGACCATTTTGAATCAAGAAGGTTGTGAAACAAGTACGACTCGAAGCGTTTTTGTGGGAACACCCCAAATAGCTTTGAATATTCCCGATAGTGTTTGTATTAAAGATTTTTTTCGTTTAAAAAATTCGACGCTTACGCAAAATTTTGAATGGACTTTTGGAGGTCAAATCTTATCGACAACGATTGATTCAACGACAGCGAAAGAACCTATTATTGCTTATCAAGAAGAAGGTTGGAAAACCCTAACGTTCAGTACTTGGAATACTGAAGATTGTGTCAGCGATACGAGTTTTATGATTTATGTTCAAGACCCAAATCCTACTTTTACTGTAGATCCTTTTGTCGGTTGCGACAATCCTTTGACGGTAACATTGGATGCCAATGATGATAGCTTTGCTACGTATCATTGGACTTATTATCCACACGATAGCGATTCTATACGCCAAGAAGCGGGTTCGACTTATACCTTCGATTTTCTGGGCCCAGACAGAGATACAACGTATTTCAATCAACCCGATTCTATTCCTCTTTTTGTAGAAATTACGACTGATTTGGGTTGTTGGGATACCATAAGTAATTACTTTTTTCATCGACGACCAGAAGCTTATTTTTTGCCGAGTACCGTTCGAGGTTGTGCGCCATTAACGATAGACTTTCAAGACAAAAGCCAATCACACGTTCCTGTGGTTTGGTGGAAATGGTTGTACGGAACAGGCGATGAATCGGAATCAACGACAACAGGAAACACCTCTTTTACCTATGACGAGCCAGGCGAATATTACATCAAATTAATAATAGAAAATCAAGCAGGTTGTATCGACACTTCCTACGGTGTTTGGTTGTATGTCGGCGAACCCATTACTTCCGAATATACCATAGACAAAACAGAGGTTTGCCTCAAAGAATCCATTAGTTTGAGTTTCGAAAATATGGATCCACGTATAGACGCTTGGCACTTCGATTCCGACGACGGACGCTTTGAAGATTGCTGGACAGATACCGAAGCAACACATCTATTTTTTGATGAACCTGGAACTTATCCTTTGATTATGGAAATCGAATACAATGGTTGTTATTCCACCATTGTAGAGGAAGATAAAATTACTGTGAAGGGAGCAAAAGCAGATATTAATTATATGCTCACTTGCGAAAATCCTTTTGATGTAATGTTGTCGCATGAAAGTCATAATGCCACCAATCTGACTTGGAATATTGCCAATACGGATACTTCTAATGAAGACGATTTGGTACATACTTTTGAGGAAACAGGCGATTATATGATATGGTTGGAGGTCGAAGATCCTGCAAGTGGATGTCCTGCAGACACGGATAGCGTAGAGGTTTTTATCCGAACAATTGAAGCAGATTTCGAACTACCCGAAAAGGTTTGCGACAATCAAGCTTATACCTTAAGCGCAGCTGCATCAACCGACGTTGATGCCGATTGTTATAGCGGTTATTTGTGGATTTTACCGAGCAATCGACCAAGAGAAGTAGGCACAGTTACGATAGATTCTATTGGTTTTCCCGAAGCAGGTTTCAACGAAGTAAGCTTAGTTGTAACCGACATCAATGGTTGTACCGATACCATAACACAAAGTACCATCTCCTATGGAATAGAACCTGATTTTGAATCCGACCTAGCCGAAAAAATATGTTTTCCTACAGAAGTCAATTTTCAAGATTCGTCGATTGGCGACACTACTATAGTGGCTTGGAATTGGAGTTTTGGAGCAACGAGTGAAACCCCAACACATACCTTTATGGAGGACGATTTATTTATGAACACGACAGATACGGTACAAATTATCTTTTATGTGCAAGATGCTTTGGGTTGTATTGATTCAACAGGTATTTTGTTGGATGTATACACACCTGTTTCACAAATTAGTGTTTTGCCCGATACTATTTTGTGCGCAGGAGATACTTTATCTTTCTTTGCCGAGGATTATACCGAAGAAAATTCCTTCTTAAATTTCACTTGGGACTTTGGTTCGGCAGGGACTTATAATGAACAAAATCCAGTCGTCGTTTTCAATGAATCAGGCGAATATCCACTTAGTTTTACCTACGAAGAAGATGCCTCAGGCTGTGGCGCAACGATAGACAGTATTAATATTACGGTTATAGATACGCCTATTGCTGATTTTGCGACAGATGTAGATACAGTTGATGTATTGTGTCATCCGACCATTATTTCTTTTACCAATACTTCGGAAAGCGAAGGACAAGTTATCTATGCTTGGGATTTTGGAAATGGCAATTTTTCGGGTGAAGAAGACCCTGTTTTTCCTTTTGATAAAGGGACTTATGAAGTCGTCTTTTATATTCAATCTATTTATGGTTGCTTTTCGCAAACAACAGAATCTTTTACCTTGGTTGGCCCAGAAGGTTATTTCAATGTAAGTGATACATCTATTTGTTTGGGCGAAACCGTTTCTTTTGAATTGGTAGATACCTCAGATATTGCGAGTTATACTTGGGATTTTGGAGATGGAGTCATAGCAGACAATCAAAATCCCGTTTCGCATACTTACGATGATTTTTTGGAAGATGGCGAAACAGGAGCGGTACTTATTTTACGTTCGGCCGAAACGAGTTGCGAATTGGTTTTGCCCATTCCTATAGGTTTGGCAGAAGTAGAAGCTGACTTTTCTTTGATAGATTCTTTGAGTTATTGTCAAGGAGCTGCCTTTTTTGAAAACCTTTCTACAGGAGGCGATAGTTATACTTGGGATTTTGGAGACGGTGCGAGTTCTTCTGAATTTGCTCCCAATCATGTTTATTCAAGTTTGGATAATTTTACGGTGAGCCTCGAAGTATCGGATTCAGATTCGGGTTGTTCCGATTCTTATGAGACAACTATCGCACTCGATGAGGTACTTGATTTGTACAAAGTGCCCAATGTTTTTAGCCCAAACAATGATGGTAGGATGACTTTTTTCAGGTAGCTATTAGACCTGGTTTTGAGGACTTTATAAGTATTAGTAACTTGAAGATTTACAACCGTTGGGGCAATTTGGTTTACGACAATGACCGACCCACCGAAGGATGGGATGGTCGCTACAAGCAAGAATTAGCTCCGCCAGAAATCTATGCGTATTATATAGAAGTCGAAATAAAAGATTGTAAGAATGAAGTGAAAAAAGGAAATATAACTTTGATACGATAAGTTATAGACAACAAAAAAGGCGTTCCGAATTTCGAAACGCCTTTTTTGTTTTATAATAAAGAGAAATGTAGATTACATTCCAGAATTAGAATCTTCTTCAGAACCTTGAAATTCATCCATAGATTTTGGTGTTTCAGAAGTTGGCATTGTTTGTTCTTTTTTGACTTCACCCAAACGGTAAGCCGCACTAACTCCATAGTAGCCATACCAATCGTTATTATCAGGATTTCCTGATTTACTAATGCCATCCAAATAATCAGTTAAGCCTGCACGAACAGAACCTTCAACACTAAGTGTAACTTTTTCAGTGGCATATTTCAAACCAAAACCAACAGGAATAACCATAGAAAAAGCAGCATATTCTTTTTCTGCATCCAAAGGTCTAAGTTCAGTATTGCTTGTTGTTACCGTTGGATTATAAACAGATGCGCCTACACCAAACAATAAATAAGGTGAAAAACGATTTTGATTATATCCAGTAGAACCATAAATATTGATTCCTAGAATATTCCATTCAGCAATTACTGTTGCATCAATAATGGAAGATTTGGAAGAATAGCCTCTTTCAATTCTATATGATTCAGTAGCATTGGCATCATCACTTGTAAAAATACCAGCATTGATACCCGCACGAAAAGACATTTTTGGGCTAGTATAAAAACGGTAAAAAGCACCAAATCCAAGATTGAATTCATTAAAGTCAATTGATTTCTCAACTAAGTCACCTTGGAAAGCTGTTGCTCCAACAAAAATTCCTGCTTCTTTTTCCTGAGCAAATGAATTGATAATGAAGGCACAACAAATAAAGAATGTAGTTAATATTCGCATAAGGTTATTTTTTACTATTCTAATACAATTTCTCTGCCACTTTTTTTTTAAATGGATAAAAAAATAAAATATTACAAATTAATCTTTTTGTAAAAGATTGTGGATATTTCTTTCTGGAAATAGGCGTGGAAACAAATATAATTTTGAAATACTTGTATTTTAAGCCATTCTTTTCTTCGTTTTTGGGCAATGGCAAAATTTTTTTAAATAAAAATAAAAAAACAATAGGGGGAATATAAATAATGGTGTCTCTATTATTACACGAACAACAATATAAATATTCTCAACATTACGCCTAAAATCATTATTTATGTTACTTACAGATACTAAACAAAAATTTCTCGAACAATTTCCCATTTTTAAAACCTTAACGGATTCAGAAAAACAACAGTTGTTTCAAATGGTAGAATATAAGGTTCGTACAAAATATAGCTATTTGTATATGCCTGATGAACCTTCAAATGTTGTCTTTTTTTTAGTTAAAGGTACCGTGAAAATTGGCACACATTCCAATGATGGAAAAGAAGTGATAAAAGCTATTTTACATCCTTTTGCTTTGTTTGGAGAATTAGGTATTGTAGGTGAAAGCAATCGTCAAGATTTTGCAAGAGCCATGAATGATGAAGTACATTTTTTCTCATTGCGTGTAGAGGATTTTAAAAAATTGATGCGTTCTAATCATCAATTGAGTTTGCAGGTTTTGGGGCTTATGGGAGCGCGTTTGAGAAAAGCCGAAGATCGATTAGAGTCTTTGATTTTTAAAGATGCTCGAACTCGAATTATTGACTTTTTGAAAGACAATGCCGAACAAAGAGGGCGTAGAGTTGGATACGAAATGTTGTTTAAGCATTCTCTAACCCAGCAAGACATTGCGAATATAACGGGAACTTCTCGCCAGACAGTCACTTCTGTTTTAAATGAATTGAGAAAAGAAAATTTGATATATTTTAACCGTAGAAGTATTCTCATAAGAGATATGTCCAAACTTAGTTAAGTTATTTTGTTCGTTTCACTTAGGGCTTGCGTAAAAATAAACACTCCATTTTATGCTGTCTTTTTGCTTTCATACATCGTTGTCAAAATAGTCATTTAACCAGTTAAACTCCTATTTTAACGCCTTGTCTGAAAACAAAAATCCTAGCCTAAATTTGTAGCGGTTATTTCTGCGCAAGCCCTAAGAAAGCTAGTGGCTCAAGACCGAAGTAATTGATAAGGAGAAATGAGGCTATTTTTTCGTAAGACAAGGCGTGAAGAAGGAACATAGCCGTAGCTACATGACTGAAGAACAACGCAGTATTACGGGAAAAGAGTCCATTTATGCTGTCAAGTATTTTCGTCTTGAGCCACTAGTTTAGATTTTAAGGGAATAGGAAATAAATTAGGGCAAACGCATCAAAATGCCAACACGCTTGTTTATGCGTTTCTGCCTCGGCAGATAAATATTTTTTTAAAATGTGTATCGCTAATAGTTGTTTTTATTAGCCACGCAGCAAAATGAGCTCTTTTTATTGAATAGTTTTGGGCTAAACATATAAACGAATCAACAATTAAACAAAAGGGCAGTTTTAGTGCGTTTGCCCTAGAAATAAATAAGGTACCCAAATTTTGCGAAGTAATTTTTTCTTAGACGAGGCAAAAAAACGCAGACATAGCCTAGCTACGGCGAGCCTGCCTGCAGCAGCGTTCTATATTGCAGTCGAAAAGAAAAGACTAAAAAAGCTGTATTTAAGTTAGTAAAAACTTTCCAAAAGCTCCTTTCACTACTTTTTATAGCCACTAGATTAAAATATTCATTGGCTTATTCCTCTAGTTTTATACTCCATTTAGCATTTATCAAACAATCAATAAGAAGTGAATAAATCACTTTTTTAAATTTGGAAAAGTTATTGCACTGAAAATAGATAGCTATTTAAGTATGAACTAAAGAAACACACATGAAAAAGTTATTTACATTTTACCTAATGTTATTTTGCCTTGGACTAAACGCTCAATACATGGATATAGGAATATTGGGAGGCGTTTCAAATTATCAAGGAGACCTTGCACCCAAATCAATATGGGGAAGTGTCGCAGAATCCAATGCTGTAATAGGTGCTTTTACGCGCTATAATTTCAACAATGTATTATCTGCTCGTGTATCTATATCTCATGGAACAATAGAAGGATATGACGGTAAATCTATTGATCTAAATCGCAGAAGTCGTAATCTTCATTTCACTTCAAAAATTTCTGAAATAGCACTTACAGGAGAAATTAATATTTTTGGATATACTCCAAGCAATCTATTTTCTGATTTTTCGCCTTATATTTTTGGAGGAATAGCTTTATTTCATTTCAATCCACAAACAGAATATCTCGAAAGATGGATAGAATTACAGTCATTGGGAACAGAAGGGCAAGGTATCTCAGGCTATCCTGAAAAATATAAGTTGACACAGTTTTCAATCCCTTTTGGCGGAGGAATAAAGTACAATTTAAATGAAGAATGGACGATTGGAGCAGAAATGGGATTGAGAAAAACGTTTACAGATTATCTCGATGATGTGAGTAGTTTTTATGTCAATTATAATGAATTGTTGCAAGCCAATGGAGCTGAATCGGCAGCTTTGGGAGATAGAAGACACGAGTATAACGGAACAGACCCTCTGATAGTAGAGAGTGGAACTCAAATACGTGGAAATCCCGAAAATAAAGATTGGTATCTTTTTGTAAATTTAACCATATCCTATAATTTTGTTTTTAAAGGAATTTATACAAGTAGTTTTAATAGTAGGCATCTCGGATGTCCTAGAAAATTCTAATATGTACTCGTTTTAAATACGTATTTACGAAAGACTTACAAATTCAAAGCGGTCAAAGGGAAATCTCCCTTTGACCGCTTTGTTGTATAAGGCAATTATATGTAGTAAAAAAGCAACTTATCTTCTCAAAAAATGGTTTATACGAAAGTATATCTATCCACTTTAATGACTTTTTTATGAATTTTATAGTCTATAAGTAAAGGATATTACTTTAAATGCACATAAATTTGCAGTCAAATATAGATTAGTATGAATAAAACAGAACTTCTTAGAGCAATAGCAAGAGAACGAATTTTGGTGCTCGATGGTGCGATGGGGACAATGATTCAGAAATATAATTTAGAAGAGAAAGATTATAGAGGCGATCGTTTTGAAAATCATCATAAAGACATAAAAGGCAATAATGATATATTGTCTATTACGCAACCACAAATAATCGAAGCCATTCATAAAGCTTACTTAGAGGCTGGTGCTGATATTGTCGAGACCAATACCTTTAGCGGTACTACGATTGCACAAGCGGATTATGATATGGAAGAAACCGCTTATGAAATCAATTTTGAATCAGCTAAAATTGCTCGGATAGCTGCCGATTTTTATACTCAAAAGAATCCTGATAAACCTCGCTTTGTAGCAGGAGCAATTGGACCAACCAATCGGACTTTATCTATTTCACCCGATGTCAATGATCCGGGTTATCGAGCCGTTACATTCGATGAAATGAAAGATGCTTATTACGAGCAGATTCGAGGTTTGGTAGATGGCGGAAGCGATATTTTACTCATAGAAACCATCTTTGATACGCTCAATGCCAAAGCAGCTTTATTTGCGATTGACTTATTGTTTGATGAAAGAGGAATAAAACTTCCTATCATGATTTCGGGAACGATAACCGATGCGAGTGGACGAACACTTTCGGGACAAACGGTAGAAGCTTTCTGGGCATCCGTTAGTCATATCCCATTGTTTAGTATCGGACTCAATTGTGCGTTAGGTGCGCAAGAAATGCGCCCTTATGTAGAAACACTATCCAAAATATCAGATTGTTTTGTTAGTGCTTATCCGAATGCAGGTTTGCCGAATGAATTTGGGGAATACGATCAAGAAGCGGAAGAGATGCAACAATACATTCGAGATTTTGCAAGTAGCGGATTTGTCAATATTATTGGTGGCTGTTGCGGAACAACACCCGACCATATCCAAGCAATGGCAAAAGGAGTAGCAGGACTTCCTGCACGCAAACCAGCAAAAGCGTCTCCTTATACACAGTTGAGCGGACTTGAACCATTGATTATTACACCTGAAACCAATTTTGTAAATGTTGGAGAACGTACCAATGTAACGGGGTCTCGAAAATTTTCTCGACTCATCAAGCAAGGAGATTATGCCGAAGCGCTCTCGGTAGCACAACACCAAGTGGATGGTGGCGCACAAATCATTGATGTCAATATGGATGAAGGACTCTTGGATTCCAAAGAAGCAATGGTTACTTTTCTCAATCTTATCATGGCAGAACCCGATATTGCGAAGTTGCCCATTATGATTGATTCTTCGAAGTTCGAAGTTATCGAAGCGGGACTCAAATGTGTACAAGGCAAGTGTATCGTCAATTCTATCTCTATGAAAGAAGGCGAGGCAGAATTTATTCGCCAAGCCAAACTCGTTCGCCGCTACGGAGCGGCGGCGGTAGTCATGGCTTTTGATGAAGACGGACAAGCTGATACGATAGAACGTAAAGTAGAAATCTGCAAACGAGCGTATAAAATTTTGGTGGAACAAGTAGGCTTCCGCCCAAATGACATTATTTTTGACCCCAATATTTTTGCAGTTGCTACAGGTATAGAAGAACATAATGATTATGCCATCAACTTTATAGAAGCCACTCGTCAAATCAAACAAACTTGTCCAGGAGCTAAAATAAGTGGAGGAGTTAGTAATATTTCTTTTTCTTTTCGAGGAAACAATATCGTACGAGAAGCAATGCATTCTGCTTTCTTGTACCATGCCATTCAGGCAGGGATGGACATGGGAATTGTCAATGCAGGGATGGTCGAAGTCTATGAACAAATCCCTAAAGATTTACTCGAAAGAGTAGAAGATGTGTTGTTTAATAAAAGAGACGATGCAACCGATAGATTGACCGAATTTGCAGAAGGACTCAAAGGATTAGGCGGCAAAACCATTCAAAAAGATATGTCTTGGCGGAAAAAAGCCACTCAATGAGCGGATTGCTCACGCCTTGGTGCGAGGTATTACCGAATTTATTGTAGAAGATACCGAAGAAGCTCGCCAACAATTTGCTAGACCTTTGGAGGTTATCGAAGGACCATTGATGGATGGAATGAACATCGTCGGAGATTTATTTGGCTCGGGCAAAATGTTTTTGCCACAAGTAGTCAAGAGTGCCAGAGTAATGAAAAAAGCAGTAGCGCATCTCACTCCTTTTATAGAAGCCGCAAAGCAGAAGGAGCCAGATCCACCAAAGGGAAAATTCTAATGGCAACCGTCAAAGGAGATGTACACGATATTGGTAAAAATATTGTCGGTGTTGTATTGGGTTGTAATAATTTTGAGATTATTGATCTCGGAGTAATGGTTTCGGCAGATAAAATATTAAAAACCGCTCGAGCAGAAAATGTAGACATTATAGGTTTGAGTGGATTGATTACGCCATCTTTAGATGAAATGGTATATGTTGCCAAAGAAATGGAGCGACAAGGCTTCAAAATTCCTTTACTGATTGGAGGTGCAACGACCTCAAAAACACATACAGCCGTAAAAGTAGAACCTAAATACTCAGGTGCTACCGTTCATGTATTGGATGCTTCTCGTGCTGTTGCGGTTGCCAGTTCTTTATTGAGTGAAGAAGAAAGCAATAGTAGCAATTTTATTTTGGATGTCAAAAAAGAGTACGAACGAGTCAGAGAATTGAGAGGAAACAGAAAGTCTAATAAAAAATACATCACACTCAAAAAAGCCAGAGAGAATCGAATGGCTATTGATTGGACCAAAACCCAATTGGCAAAACCTTCTTTTACAGGTGTCAAGGTTTTTGAAGATTATTCACTAGAAGAATTATCGGAATATATAGATTGGACTCCTTTCTTTTCGAGTTGGCAATTGGCAGGGAAATATCCTGCTATTTTGGAAGATGAAATAGTGGGAGTAGAAGCAAAAAAACTATTGAATGATGCACAAAGTTTGTTGCGACGTATTATTGATGAAAAATGGTTGACTGCTAAAGCTGTTATTGGCTTTTATCCAGCCAATACCGTTGATTTTGATGATATCGAAGTGTATGAAGATGAATCTCGTTCGGCTGTAAAAATGAAACTACATCACTTGCGACAGCAAAGACAAAAAGCACCTGGACAAGCGAACAACTGTCTAGCTGACTTTACGGCTCCCAAAGAAACAGGTTTGGAAGATTATATCGGAGCATTTGCGGTAACGACAGGTATTGGTATCGAAAAATACGTCAAACAATTTGAAGCCGACAATGATGATTATAATGCCATCATGCTGAAGGCATTGGCGGATCGCTTGGCAGAAGCCTTGGCAGAGCGTATGCACGAGCGCACCCGAAAAGAATTTTGGGCTTATGCCAACGATGAAGCATTAGGAAAAACAGATTTAATAGCAGAAAAATACCAAGGCATTCGTCCCGCACCAGGTTATCCAGCTTGTCCCGAACATACCGAAAAACGCAGTTTATTTGATTTGCTTCAAGTATCTCAAAATACAAGTATTGAATTGACAGAAAGTTGTGCGATGTATCCAGCAGCTTCTGTTAGCGGTTGGTATTTTGCACATCCAGCATCCAAGTATTTTGGCTTAGGACAAATTAGTAAAGACCAAGTAGAAAATTATGCAGAGCGCAAAGGAATGAACTTGGAAGAGGCAGAACGATGGTTGGCTCCCGTACTAAATTATGATGTATAAAAAGCAGGATAAATTGAATAGCAATTTTGTCTTTCAATTGTTTATATATTAAATATTTTTTATACTAAAAACTATATTATTCCTTTTATAATTTTCTACTTTTGCAGTAGAAAAAAAGAACTATGGCAGAAAAAACAACTCCTCCACCGTCATATTATCAAGATGATGATGAGATTTCGTTGAAAGAACTCCTCCTAAAATTAGGAGAATTTTGGAACGAATTATGGCAAAATAAATTTTTGATTGCGGCTATTATAGCACCTTTGTTGGCTATCATGTTGTATTTTGCGGTTACAGCTCCAGTGACTTATACTTCAAAACTAACTTTTATGGTTGATGACGAATCGGCAAGTAGTTTGGGGGCAGTATCTGGCTTGTTGGGGTCGTTTGGTTTGGGAGGTGCAGGAGGAGGAGAGTATAATATTGATAAAATGCTTGCTTTGGTTCGTTCTCGCAAAATCATGCAGTCGGTTTTGTTGAAAAAAGAAACAATAGACGGAAAAGAAGATTATTATGCCAACCACTTAATAGATTTGTACAAATATCATGAAGATTGGGAAGAAGATACGATTGGTCTAGTAGGTTTTTATTTTTCCCATGATAGTATTCCTGCTTTTACCTTAGCAGAAAACAGTGCCTTGAAAATATTGCATGGTAAAATGGTAGGTGACCCTGACAAAGGAACGGAAGCACTTCTGTCAGCATCTAGCTCGGAAGAAACTGGAATTATGACCTTAGAATTAGAAACAGAAAAGGAATCGGTCTCTATTTCTATGCTCGAAGACTTATACGAAACACTAAGTACTTATTATATCGAAAAAGCAACAGAAAAACAAACACATACCTACGAAACGATTAAGTTCAAAACAGATTCTATCTTTACGGAACTCAGAGCAACAGAATATAATTTAGCCAATTTCAAGGATACTGCTTTTGGACTGCGTACCAAAAAAGACCAACTCAAAGCCATACAACTCGAAGCAAAAGTTAAAATACTATATCAGATGTATGGCGAAGCATTAAAAAATTTGGAGATGACCGAGTTTGCACTCCGAGACCAAACACCAGTTGTACAAGTTATAGATTTGCCTATTCCTCCAATAAAACCAGAAGATGGTTCTTTGGCAAAAGCTATTATAATTTCTTGTTTGATAGGTGGTTTTCTGGGTGGTGGATATATCATCGGACGAAAAATAATTCGAGATACGATGGCAGAAACTTAGTGGAACTGTCGGTTTTCCCCTTTCCAAATAAACCCTTCTACAAAAAAAAAGCTATAAATTTTAATTACTCTGCTAATTATTGAGTAATTTTGCTACTCATATATCTAAATAAGGATATATGTATTATCATTATAAATGATTGAAACTCTAATTTCATCTAAAACACGTATCAAATTACTATTAAAGTTCTTCTTGAATAGTAATACAACTGCCTATTTGCGTAGTCTGGAAAGTGAATTTGGGGAATCAACCAATGCTATTCGGCTAGAATTGAATCGCTTAGAAGAGGCAGGGATGTTATCTTCTTCTTTAAAAGGGAATAAGAAGATTTTTAAAGCCAATACAACACATCCTCTATTTAAGGAGATTCATAATATTGTTTTGAAACAAGTAGGGATAGATAAAATAGTTGAGAATGTTATCAAGCGATTAGGAGATGTCAACCAAGTATTTTTGACAGGCGATTTTGCTAAAGGCAAAAATAGTCAAGTGATTGATCTATTATTTATAGGAAATATCGAAAAAAATTACCTCATACAGTTGATAGATAAGGTGGAAACATTGATAAAAAGGAAAATACGGTACTTGATTTATACAGATTCAGAATTTATCAATCTTGATGTTAAACAGATTCAAGAAACAGCACTTTTATTATGGTCAAAAGAAGCCGTAAGAAATGAAATAGATTGATTTTTTGCCAAAAACTGAATTGATAAACCATAAGTTGATGAAGAAAAAAGAAGAACCAGAAAATCATTTAAATAATATAAAATCCAAATGGTTTGCTGTTTACACCAACTATAAACGAGAAAAATCAGTAGCCAAAGAGTTAGAAAAGAAAGGAATAGAATGCTATTTGCCTATACAGAAAATACTGCGACAATGGGAACGAAAAAAACGATTGGTAGAGTTACCATTAATCAATTGCTATGTTTTCGTGAAAATTAAAAAAGAAGCTTATGTGCCTGTATTGGAAACAAATAATGTACTTCGTTTTGTGAAGTTTTCTAATAATTTGATTTCGATTCCAGAAGCTGAAATAGATTTACTGAAAAGAATTCTATTAGAAGGTAAAACTATAGTAACAGACGAAATTGCTTATACAAAAGGAGATGAAGTAGAAATTGTTTCGGGAAATTTAGCTGGTCTAAAAGGCAAATTGGTCAAGAAACAAGGCAAACAGAATTTTTTAATAGAATTGCATACTATAGGATATGCTTTTCAAATGGAAGTGGACAGCAGTCTTTTAAGAAAAATCTCGATTACCCAAACAGAGTCGATTTTTTAAGAACTAGCTTTTTTTTATATAAATTGATGAATGGCAGAAAGTCAAAGGTCTTCAATCAATTTTAAAATTGATTGGATTAGAGACTGTTTTATCGGTATTCGAACTGGATTACAATATAGGGCGACAAGTCTTTGCGACTTATCGACGGCGAAGCCGTATTTTTAAAGAAAGGTTTAATGTTTGTGGCATGATTTTATTTGTCAATATCTGATACTAATAATAGAAAGAAACGTCTTAGTAAAAATAAACTCCCATGTCTAAAAGAGAATCTCACATACGGTCTATTTTAAAAACAATAACCTGGAGAATAATTGCGACTACGACTACGGTTACAATTGCTTATTTTGTATTTGGAGATATAAGCAATGCTTTAAAAGTAGGGGGTATTGAGTTTTTTGCTAAAATGGTTATCTATTACGCACATGAACGAGCGTGGCAGTCAGCCCCAAAAGGAACTATTCGCAGGCTTTTTAAAATCAAAGATTAAGAGATACTAGAAAGTAATTATGAATACAACAGAAAATAATATTCATCCTATTTTTGACCGATTATTGCAGCGAAAAGATAGAGAGCAACGCCTCCAACAAAACAGTAAAGTCTTGTGGCTGACAGGCTTGTCGGGTTCGGGCAAAAGTACGATTGCACAAGCATTAGAAAGACGATTGCACAACGAAGGTTTTTTTGCACAAGTACTAGATGGCGATAATATCCGTTCCGGAATTAACAATAATCTAGGTTTTACAATAGAAGACCGACAAGAAAACATTAGACGTATCTCTGAGGTCGCAAAACTATACTTAAATTCTGGGGTAATAACCCTCAATTCTTTTATCAGTCCAACCAAAGAAATTCGTGATTTTGCTCGAAATACCGTCGGAGCGAATGATTTTATAGAAATATACATCAACGCTCCTATAGAGGTTTGTGAAACAAGAGACGTCAAAGGACTGTATAAGAAAGCAAGGAAAGGAGAAATAAAAGGCTTTACAGGAATTGATTCACCTTATGAGGCTCCTCAAAATCCTGCTATAGAAATTAAAACGGCTGAAACTACAGTAGAAGCAGCAGTCGAAAAAATATATAATTATATACAACCAATAATTACATTGTAAACGAGTTTTTTATTTAAAAAAAAACTCTAAAGATAATTAATAAGATGAACTATCAACTCAACCATTTAAGGGAGCTTGAATCAGAGTCTATCTTCATCATGCGTGAAGTAGCTTCTCAGTTCCAAAACCCTGTTTTGATGTTTTCGGGCGGGAAAGACTCCATCTTGATGGTCTATTTGGCTCAAAAAGCGTTTTATCCTGCACGTATTCCTTTCCCTTTATTACATATAGACACAGGACATAATTTTGACGAAACCATTCGATATCGAGACGATTTGGTCAAAAAAACAGGCGCAAGACTTATCGTTGGTTCTGTCCAAGAAGCGATTGATAAAGGATTAGTAACAGAAGAGAAAGGCGTTAATGCTAGTCGAAATGGCTTACAAACAACGGCCTTGTTAACGGCTTTGGAAAATGGAAAATACGATGCGGCCTTAGGTGGTGCTCGTCGGGACGAAGAAAAAGCTCGTGCTAAAGAACGGTTTTTCTCGCATAGAGATGAATTTGGTCAGTGGGATCCTAAAAACCAACGACCAGAACTTTGGAACTTGTTCAATGGCAAAAAACAAATGGGAGAACACTTCCGTGTATTTCCTATCAGTAATTGGACAGAGTTAGATGTGTGGCAATATCTAGCCATGGAAGAAGTAGAATTGCCTAGTCTATATTTTGCGCACAAGCGTAAAGTGTTCGAACGAGATGGCGTTTTATTAGCAGATTCTCCTTTTATTCCTAAGAAACCAGGAGAAGTAGTGAAAGAAATGATGGTGCGTTGCCGAACAATAGGCGATGTGACGTGTACAGGTGTTTGGCCTTCTCAGGCTGATTCTGTAGAAAAAATCATTGAAGAAGTGGCTACAACTCGTATGACTGAACGAGGCGGTCGAACAGATGATAAACGTTCAGAAACCTCTATGGAGGATCGTAAGAAACAGGGTTATTTTTAAGAACGTACTCACGTGTTCACGTATCTACGTGTTCATGTTAAGTATTCAACGTGAACACGTAGATACGTGAACACGTGAACACAAATTAAAAAAAAATGGAAAATTCAGAATTATTACGCTTTACAACGGCTGGTTCGGTAGATGATGGTAAATCTACTTTGATTGGACGTCTATTATACGATAGCAAGTCTATTTTTCAAGACCAAATGGAAGCGATAGAAGCGACGAGTTTACGTCGTGGAGAGTCAGAAGTAAATTTAGCCTTGTTAACGGATGGTTTAAAATCCGAAGAGAGCAAGGGATTACGATTGATGTAGCATACAGATACTTTGCTACACCAAAACGAAAATTTATTATCGCCGATACACCAGGTCATATTCAATATACCAGAAACATGGTGACAGGTGCATCAACGGCAAATGTTGCTTTGATTTTAATAGATGCTCGGAATGGAGTGGTCGAACAAACTCGTCGTCACGCTATTATTTCTTCTTTATTACAGATTCCGCACTTGGTAATCTGTGTGAACAAGATGGATTTGGTAGACTACAAAGAGGAAGCTTACGAAAAAATCAAAGATGAGTTTTCTAGCTGGGCTTCTAAATTGGATATCAAGGACATGCACTTTATTCCGATTTCAGCATTGAATGGCGATTATGTAGTGGATGAGTCTGAAAATATGTCTTGGTACAAAGGGTCCACCCTAATGTATTATCTAGAGAATGTCCATATTGGAAGTGATCACAATCATATCGATTGTCGTTTTCCTGTACAATACGTGATTCGTCCCTATAGTGATGAATACCATGATTATAGAGGCTATGCGGGTCGTTTGGCCGGTGGTGTTTTCAAAAAAGGCGACAAAGTACGCTTGTTGCCATCTGGTTTTACCTCTACGATTAAGAAAATAGATTCTTATGACGGAGAAGTAGAAACGGCTTTTGCGCCAATGTCGGTGACGATGTTGCTCGAAGATAATTTTGATTTGAGCAGAGGAGATATGATCGTTCGTGAAAACAATAGTCCAGATGTTTCTCAAGACGTAGAGGTCATGATGTGTTGGTTTGATGAAAGCAAACCATTATTAGCGGGAGGAAAGTATACGGTATTGCATACCACTCAAGATGTACGTTGTATTGTGAAAGAAATCAGGTACAAATTAGATATCAACAGCTTACATCGAAACACGGAGGATTTGAATGTCGAGATTAACGATATTGCACGAGTTGTGCTGCGCACAACAAAGCCATTATTTATAGATTCATATCGTCAAAATCGGATTACAGGAAGCTTGATTTTGGTAGATGAAGGAACGAATAGAACGGTTGCGGCAGGTATGATTATCTAAATTTTAAAATATGAATAAGCGAGCGTACTATATTTTATCGTACGCTCGCTTAATTACCTGTCCAATTTATAGCATTTAAAATACCTTTTATCTTAGAGGTAATAATATCAGTAACGAAGGTCTTCTCTCTCCTCAAAGAATCAATTCGATACTCAAAATTTTTAAAAAAAAGTATTCCATTCTTATGGCTATATCGATTGATAGTAAAAATAAACAAAAGATATTTGAAACCATTGCAGCAGACATAGCAGCAAAAGGATTTCGGATAGTTAGCAGCGACCAAAACAGACCTTGGGAGGTTTTTTTGTCATAGACGAAGAACAAACACAGCAGTTTGTAGATACCTATTTTGATGCAGAACGGGATGAAATTGCGGTTGGTAAACAAAAATTAAGCCCCAAAATATTATTAGTCCAACCAAAGAAACGCCTATCTTGGCAATACCATCACCGTCGTTCCGAAATATGGAAAGTCATCAAAAATACAGCAGGAGTAGTCATCAGTGAAACAGACGAACAAACTGCTGTACAAGAGAAAAAAACAGGCGATGTAATCCGACTCTACACAGGGCAACGCCACCGACTTGTCGGGCTCGACACTTGGGGAATCATAGCCGAAATATGGCAACATAGCGACCCCGAAAATCCTTCTAATGAGGCCGATATAGTAAGGGTAGAAGATGATTTTGGGCGGTAACAAAAGCAAAACAATACACATTATACATGTTCAAAAACCGAGTACTTATTATCGCCGAGGCTGGTGTTAATCACAATGGAGATATAGAAATAGCAAAAAACTCATAGATGTAGCTGCTGAGGCAAAGGTTGATTATGTGAAGTTTCAAACCTTTAAAGCAGAAAAACTAGTGAGTGCTTCTGCTAAAAAGGCGAATTATCAGATAGCCAATATGCAGGATAAAGATGATAGTCAATTTAATATGCTTAAAAAATTGGAGCTAGATAAAGATACGCACCAAGAATTAATTGAATATTGTCATCAAAAAGGTGTCCAATTCCTTTCTACAGCTTTTGATCTTGATAGTATAGATTTATTGGTAGAATTAGGAATTAATCTATTCAAAATACCTTCAGGCGAAATAACCAACTTACCTTATTTAGAAAAAATAGCCTCTAAAAACAAACCAATCATTCTTTCCACTGGCATGTCAACTTTAGGGGAGATAGAAGCTGCTTTAGAAGTCTTTTATAAAAATGGTTTAACAAAAGAACAGATAAGAATATTGCATTGCAATACAGAGTACCCAACTCCAATGTGTGATGTAAATCTATCCGCAATGAATACCATCGCAGCTGCATTTAAAGTGAAAGTTGGATATTCTGACCATACTCTAGGGATAGAAGTACCGATAGCAGCAGTGGCAAGAGGAGCAGTATGTATCGAAAAACATTTCACCCTCGATAGAAATATGGAAGGACCTGACCACAGAGCTTCTTTAGAACCTTCTGAACTGATAGCTATGGTAAAGGCTATTCGAAATATAGAAAAAGCTCTAGGGGATGGGATTAAACAGCCTTCAACTTCTGAAAAAAAGAATATTTCAATTGCTCGAAAAAGTATCCATTTAGTTAAGAAGCTTCCCGCAGGAAAGATTATTTCCAGAGATGATTTATTGATGAAGCGACCTGGAGATGGAGTATCACCTATGGATATATCGAAGATAATAGGCAAACGACTGAAAAATGCTATGCCTAAAGATAGTAAACTTAATTTTAGAGATTTCGAATGAGAATAGCTATTCTTACAAGTTCAAGAGCTGATTATGGTATTTATTTACCTTTACTGAAGGCTATAAAAAAGGATGATAGTTTTGAGTTGAGAATAATTGCTTTTGGAACACATCTGTCCAGATTTCACGGATATACAATCAACCAAATTAGGAATGATGGATTTGATATTGAGGAAGAATTAGAAACTTTGATATTGGGAGATACAGAAGAAGCCGTTTCGAATGCGATAGGAAATACAATTACTAAATTTCTACCTTATGGAAGAAGTTGAAAACTAAAATCGATTTGGTCTTTGCATTAGGGGATAGATATGAAATGTTTGCAGCTGTTTCGGCAAGTATCCCTTTTAACATACCTATTGCTCATATACATGGAGGTGAAACAACACTAGGAGCGATTGATAATAAATTTAGACATGCCATCACATTGATGGCTGATTATCATTTTACGTCTACTCAAGAATACTCAGATAGAGTGGCTCAACTTACTGGAAATAATAAAAACATTTACAATGTAGGTGCATTGAGTTTAGATAACTTGTTAGATTTAGAGTTATTATCTATTGAAGATTTTAAAGAACAATGGGATATAGATTTAAGTATTCCAACTGTTTTAACCACTTTTCATCCAGAGACTGTTTCTATTGAAAAAAACGAAGTCTACGCTACCATACTTACTGATACAATTACTGATTTGAGCCAAAAATACCAAGTAGTAATTACAATGCCTAATGCAGATACAATGGGTATGATTATAAGAAAAAAATTAGAGCAATTAGTAGAAACAAACCCTAAAGTAATAGGAATTGAGAATTTTGGTACATTAGGGTATTTTTCATGTATGAAAAATTGCGCTTTTTTATTAGGAAACACATCTAGCGGCATTATAGAAGCCGCTTCATTTGGGAAATACGTGATTAATCTTGGCGATAGACAGAAAGGAAGAGCGCAAAGTTCTAATACTATAGATGTAGCTTTAAACAAACAAAATATTTTGAATACAGTCTTTTATATAGGAAAAAATAATTTTACTTACACGGGAAAGAATATTTATACCTCAGTCTCAAAGAGTAGTGCTTTAATAATAGAGGTAATAAAAAAGAAAAGAAGAAATGAAATCGAAGATTAAACTTTCAATAATTTTTTTTGGTGATGGCCCTTGGGCACATGATGCTTTGAGGAAAATAATATCAAAAGGTTATTTGGTAAAGAAAGTTATTGTACGAAATGACTATCGAGATCTTAAACTTATTAAAATAGCTCAAGAATATAATATTGATTATGGCTGGCATGAAAATATTAATAGTGCTGAATTTATAGATTCTATAAGGGAATATAATTCGAATCTAGCAGTATCTATGTCTTTTAATCAGATTATTAAAGAAAATACAATCAACTTGTTTGAATATGGTTTTATTAATTGCCATGCTGGTAAACTTCCTTTTTATAGAGGAAGGAATATTTTAAATTGGGCTTTAATTAATGATGAAAAAGAAATAGGAGTAACGTGTCATTATATTGATAAAGGAATAGATACAGGAGATATTATACTTCAAAAAGTATTCTCCATTACAGATAATGATAATTATGAAACATTATTAAAGAAAGCAGTAGAATTATGCCCTATAGTACTTATTGAAAGTATAGATTTGATAGCTGAAGAAAATGTTAATAGGATTAAACAACCATCTCAAGGGACTTATTTTATACAACGTAAAGAGGGTGATGAATATATTGATTGGAGATGGACTTCAAGACGAATCTTTAATTTGATTAGAGCTATAAATTATCCTGGACCAAATGCACAATCATGGATACGAATAAAAGATAAATATTATAAAGTTTTGCTAAAAAAGGCGTCAATAAATAAAGAAGCTGTAAACTATATATGTGCCGAAGGAGCAGTAGTGGGGAAAAAAGATGATTTTGTTATAGTGAAAACAGGAGATAGTACAATTTTAATAGAAGATTATGAAATATTAGACTCAGATAAAAAGCAAATGAGAATAGGGGATAGGTTAGGAATTAATACTAATTTATTTATAAATAAGATATTTTAAATTATTAGACATTAATTTATGGATACTATAATTAAACACATCATTAGTCTTGATTTAAGCGTACGAGAAGTACTCACTCGATTAGATCAATTAGCTGCTGATGCAATTCTTTTTTTAGTAGATAATGAGAATAAGTTAATTGGAGCGCTCACAGACGGAGATATTCGTCGAGGCTTAATAAAGGGCTTAGGATTAGAGGATTCTATCGGCGATTTTGTTAAAGCTGACCCTAAATGTTTTAGGAAAGATGAGTTCTCTTTAGCACAAATGAAAGAGTGGCGTGTAAGGAACTATAAAATCATTCCAGTAGTAGATGATGCTTATCATGTTGTAGACATTATCAATTTTCGTAAGCAAAGGTCGTACTTGCCTATAGATGCAGTTATTATGGCAGGAGGAAAAGGTACTCGTTTACGTCCTTTGACCTTGGAAACACCGAAGCCTTTATTAAAAGTTGGAGGCAAGCCTATTGTAGAGTACAACATAGATCGACTTAACTTATATGGTATTCGAAACTTGACCATTTCGATAAAATATTTGGGACAACAATTAGTTGATTATTTCAAGGATGGAAGTGGTAAAGGAATGAATATTTCTTATATCAAAGAAGAGGAACCCTTAGGGACTATAGGAGCCGTTGGCTTAGTCGAACAATTTGAAAATGACTATATACTTGTAATGAATTCCGATATTTTGACAAATATTGATTTTGAACATTTATTTGAAGAATTGATAGATAAAGAAGGGGATATGATCGTAGCAACAACTCCTTATGAAGTAAAAATTCCTTATGGAGTCATAGAAACAGAAGGAGATAGAATAAAAACTTTAAAAGAAAAACCTACTTATACGTACTATTCTAATGCGGGAATTTATATTTTCAAAAAACAATATTTAGAACTTATTCCCAAAAACGCACATTTCAATGCTACGGATTTAATGGATGCTTTGATGAATAATGATAAGAAAGTAGTTCATTTTCCAATATTGGGTTATTGGTTGGATGTAGGAAAGCATGAAGATTTCAAGAAAGCTCAAGAAGATGTCAAACACATTAATTTCTAAGAAATGTTTGAGGATACATTAGTCGTTATTCCTGCAAGGGGAGGATCTAAAGGAATACCACGCAAAAATATCAAATTATTAGGAGGTAAACCATTGATTCATTACTCTATAGATGTAGCTCGAACAATATTTGAGGATAAGGATATATGTGTAAGTACAGACGATGAGGAAATAAAAACAGTAGCTACCCAAACAGGTTTGGAAATTCCATTTTTACGACCTGATATATTAGCAAGCGATACAGCGACAACTTATGATGTATTAATGCATGCACTTCAGTTTTATGAATCACAAGGAGAGTCTTATCATAGATTAATGTTGCTGCAACCAACTTCGCCCTTTCGTACCAAAGAGCATCTAAAACAAGCAATGGTTGATTTTGAAAAATATCAACCAGAAATGTTGGTTTCTGTCATAGAAACAGCTTCTAATCCTTATTATGTGTTGGCAGAGGAAAATGCAGCAGGCTTCTTGGAAAAATCGAAAAAAGGAAATTTTACCAGAAGACAAGATTGCCCTCCCGTATATGAATATAACGGATCTATTTATATTTATGATGTTGAAAGCCTAAAAGCAAAAGGCATTCATCAATTTAATCGAGTCAAGAAATTTTTGATGGAATCAAAATATTCAATAGATTTAGATACTCCAGAAGATTGGGAGTTTGCAGAATTTTTATTATTAAAAGAAAGTCAAAAAAAATGAATAAAAAAATATTAGTAACTGGAGCCGATGGCTTTATAGGAAGTCATTTGGTAGAACATTTATTAGATTGTGGTTATCAAGTCAAGGCCTTTTGTTTATACAATTCATTTAATTCTTATGGATGGTTAGATACTTTTCCAAAAGAAAAATTGGCTAATATTGAAATCTTTATGGGAGATGTACGTGATCCCAATGGAGTACGTATTGCGATGGAAGGCTGCGATTGGGTTTTTCATTTAGCGGCACTAATCGCTATTCCATATAGCTATCATTCTCCAGATAGCTATGTCGATACTAATATAAAAGGAACATTGAACATTCTTCAAGCTGCACGCCAATTGAATATTGAACGAGTATTGGTAACGTCTACATCAGAAGTTTATGGAACAGCTCAATATATTCCAATTGACGAAAAACATCCTTTTCAAGGACAATCTCCTTATAGTGCGACCAAGATTGGTGCAGATAGAATAGCGGAATCTTTTTATCGTTCTTTCGATATGCCAATTACTATCGTCCGTCCATTCAATACTTATGGACCAAGACAATCTGCGCGAGCTGTTATTC
>CANNZV010003162.1:0-71080 GCA_947561585.1 Caprella mutica | reverse complement strand
GTTGGAAAATGTGACAAAGGCGGTTTTCTTCAAAACACAACTTTAAGAAAACCTACTTTTCCTGAAGGACATATATTGCACACTACATGACATAGCAACACAATCAACTACGCATAGTTACTAACAACAATCTACTTTACTAATTAAATTGGAAGTCTATTATAAAAGTATATTAATGTTACATGTATTTACTTATACAATTTCAAATTGTTCAGGGAGTTTTGTGCGCATGCGCCATTTTACCCATGTGATTGGCCGTAAAAGGAGGTGTGTCTTGTGTCGGTGATAATAAAGCGGAGGAAAAATTATCATGAAAATCAGGTTTTCATTCATGCTTTATCAATGATTTGAATTAATTCAATTCTATACTTAAACCATCCATATCTTCCAATGCGAAGCCTTTTAGTGTTGGTTAGTGAAAGTAGGTGGCGCTTTAGGACAATGGTGGTCTATTTTAAAGCTCACATCACCTCTCTGTTACTAACACGTGGGTTTGTATGGTGACTATTGGCATGCAATAGTTGCCAGTTATTATCTCCATCTGATGGTGACACCAGCATTCAAAGATATAGATGACTATTTAGCATGACACTCTGAGTGAACTTGAAAAATGTCCTCAATTCCTTTAGATCTTCCTGTTACGCATGCTTTTGATTAGTTTGTATTGTCAAGCTACAGAAACCTACCAAGATGAAAACTCTCATTGTTATACCCGGTCCGGGAGAGGTGAGTTTAAAATAATTAAAGTTGGAGTAGGTAGGTACGTTATTTATTTGTAAGTAGGTATTTATATGTACCCAGCTACAGTGTATATATACTTCATGTAGGTATCTATTTGCGTTTGAACGATTTCATTGACATTACTTAACTAATTATTTACCAGAAACTAATTAACGTAGTTTATTATTATGACTATAAGAAGGTATTATCTACATGATATTAATAACGTGTCTAGAGAGTGAATTAGAAGGATCAGCCTAATTGAACTATTATTCATTAAACTATTTAATGAAGTGTTTATTTTCTATTCAGTTTTATTCTGATTAAAAATATAGGAATTTTCGGTACTAACTGTTAGTAGTCAAACAGGTGGTTCATGTAGCCAAAAGTCACTGTGATGATGTACTATCAGAGAAAAGTCACTGTGATGATGTACTATCAGAGAAAAGAGTCACTGTGATGATGTACTATCAGAGAAAAGTCACTGTGATGATGTACTATCAGAGAAAAGAGTCACTGTAATGATGTACTATCAGAGAAAAGAGTCACTGTGATGATGAACTATCAGAGAAAAGAGTCACTGTGATGATGTACTATCAGAGAAAAGAGTCACTGTATTGATGTACTATCAGAGAAAAGAGTCATTGTGATGATGTACTATCAGAGAAAAGAGTCACTGTGATGATGTACTATCAGAGAAAAGAGTCACTGTGATGATGTACTATCAGAGAAAAGAGTCACTGTATTGATGTACTATCAGAGAAAAGAGTCATTGTGATGATGTACTATCAGAGAAAAGAGTCACTGTGATGATGTACTATCAGAGAAAAGAGTCACTGTGATGATGTACTATCAGAGAAAAGAGTCACTGTGATGATGTACTATCAGAGAAAAGAGTCACTGTGATGATGTACTATCAGAGAAAAGAGTCACTGTGATGATGTACTATCAGAGAAAAGAGTCACTGTATTGATGTAATATCAGAGAAAAGAGTCACTGTAATGATGTACTATCAGAGAAAAGAGTCACTGTGATGATGTACTATCAGAGAATAGAGTCACTGTGATGATGTACTATCAGAGAAAAGAGTCACTGTAATGATGTACTATCAGAGAAAAGAGTCACTGTGATGATGTACTATCAGAGAAAAGAGTCACTGTGATGATGTACTATCAGAGAAAAGAGTCACTGTATTGATGTACTATCAGAGAAAAGAGTCATTGTGATGATGTACTATCAGAGAAAAGAGTCACTGTGATGATGTACTATCAGAGAAAAGAGTCACTGTGATGATGTACTATCAGAGAAAAGAGTCACTGTATTGATGTACTATCAGAGAAAAGAGTCATTGTGATGATGTACTATCAGAGAAAAGAGTCACTGTGATGATGTACTATCAGAGAAAAGAGTCACTGTGATGATGTACTATCAGAGAAAAGAGTCACTGTGATGATGTACTATCAGAGAAAAGAGTCACTGTGATGATGTACTATCAGAGAAAAGAGTCACTGTGATGATGTACTATCAGAGAAAAGAGTCACTGTATTGATGTAATATCAGAGAAAAGAGTCACTGTAATGATGTACTATCAGAGAAAAGAGTCACTGTGATGATGTACTATCAGAGAAAAGAGTCACTGTGATGATGTACTATCAGAGAAAAGAGTCACTGTGATGATGTACTATCAGAGAAAAGAGTCACTGTAATGATGTACTATCAGAGAAAAGAGTCACTGTGATGATGTACTATCAGAGAAAAGAGTCACTGTGATGATGTACTATCAGAGAAAAGAGTCACTGTATTGATGTACTATCAGAGAAAAGAGTCATTGTGATGATGTACTATCAGAGAAAAGAGTCACTGTGATGATGTACTATCAGAGAAAAGAGTCACTGTGATGATGTACTATCAGAGAAAAGAGTCACTGTGATGATGTACTATCTGAGAAAAGAGTCAATGTGATGATGTACTATCAGAGAAAAGAGTCACTGTGATGATGTACTATCAGAGAAAAGAGTCACTGTATTGATGTAATATCAGAGAAAAGAGTCACTGTAATGATGTACTATCAGAGAAAAGAGTCACTGTGATGATGTACTATCAGAGAAAAGAGTCACTGTGATGATGTACTATCAGAGAAAAGAGTCACTGTGATGATGTACTATCAGAGAAAAGAGTCACTGTGATGATGTACTATCAGAGAAAAGAGTCATTGTGATGATGTACTATCAGAGAAAAGAGTCACTGTGATGATGTACTATCAGAGAAAATAAACTGTGATGATGTACTATCAGAGAAAAGAGTCACTGTGATGATGTACTATCAGAGAAAAGAGTCACTGTTATGATGTACTATCAGAGAAAAGAGTCACTGTTATGATGTACTATCAGAGAAAAGAAACTGTGATGATGTACTATCAGAGAAAAGAGTCACTGTGATGATGTACTATCAGAGAAAAGAGTCACTGTGATGATGTACTATCAGAGAAAAGAAACTGTGATGATGTACTATCAGAGAAAAGAGTCACTGTGATGATGTACTATCAGAGAAAAGAGTCACTGTGATGATGTACTATCAGAGAAAAGTCACTGTGATGATGTACTCTCAGAGAAAAGAAACTGTGATGATGTACTATCAGAGAAAAAAGTCACTAAGATGATGTACTATCAGAGAAAAGAGTCACTGTGATGATGTACTATCAGAGAAAAGAGTCACTGTGATGATGTACTATCAGAGAAAAGAGTCACTGTGATGATGTACTATCAGAAAAAAGAGTCACTGTGATGATGTACTATCAGAGAAAAGAGTCACTTTGATGATGTACTATCAGAAAAAAGAGTCACTGTGATGATGTACTACCAGAGAAAAGAGTCACTGTGATGATGTACTATCAGAGAAAAGAGTCACTGTGATGATGTACTATCAGAGAAAAGAGTCACTTTGATGATGTACTATCAGAAAAAAGAGTCACTGTGATGATGTACTACCAGAGAAAAGAGTCACTGTGATGATGTACTATCAGAGAAAAGAGTCACTTTGATGATGTACTATCAGAAAAAAGAGTCACTGTGATGATGTACTACCAGAGAAAAGAGTCACTTTGATGATGTACTATCAGAAAAAAGAGTCACTGTGATGATGTACTATCAGAGAAAAGAGTCACTGTGATGATGTACTAACAGAAAAAAAGAATCACGAAAAAAAGTCACTGGATGCTAATTTCATGAATTTTATTTTTTCAATTTCTATTATTTTCAAATCTTACAAATTTGTTCTCCCTTTCCCAGACCAATTATGAAATATATAGAAGCAGTGCAAGTACATTATATTATATGCATTAAAGTTTCTTTTTGGATATGTTTAGTTAGTGAATTGTTTAACAATCTTTACTAGCAGATATCTTTTTCTTTGACTGTACCACTACTGTTTTCATAGGCCTAAACAAAAGCTTTGTTTTGAAAGCTGATAAATAATGTGGGCTTTGAATTGTTGACAGGCTTTTCCTACCAACCGAACACTTTTATCTACAAATAAACTAGTGAACAAATGATCTACTGGATTTTTGTTTTCGTACGAATGAAAGATTGGAACATTTTAAATGAGTTATATTGAAAAACATGTTTGTTTACGATCATCAAAATGCTTTGTCTATTGTTTAGATGTCTGACTCAGCAACACTATAAATGTATTTCATTAATTACAAGTTGATATCATTTAAATAGTTTTCATTTTAAAAAGATTATGAAGAAATTTGTCATAAAAAGGTTATATGTGCAAAACTTGATTAAAAAAGAAGTTGCTCAATAAAAGAAACATTCTTACTGTTATATAAAACATTTATCTATTGTGTTATCTTCATATTTGGTATTATGTAGGTATACTTGCATGACATCGCATAATCCAAGCACTAATAAGGCTACGTGATAAATAGTACGGTTTTTCCTATGATTATTTTTAATGAATATCAAACAATATTTTTTTACATACTTATCTTCACTAGGGCTGCTTAAAATAATTAGAAGTCTAATATAATATTGATCCCTGTTAACATATCCAAGTGTGTACCATGTGACACTTACTCATTTAAAACATGCCTCCTCTACCTTGTATACTTTTTGGTAATGGTTACAATATGCATTACATGTGGTTTTACATGGAAATTGAATGAATTGTGTGGTTAACATGTTATTAGAACGGTATTTGACATGTTATGATTGGTCAGTTAAATATGTATACAATCGATCGATTTGATGTGGTTTAAAATAGCATAACCTTATATTTATTATGTGTTCTTATGATGATTATTAAAGTTACAATTTTACTTACTTATGATGCTTATATTGATTTAGTATAAATTACTCTTATTTATGTGGAATTCTCTGCAGGGATGTGCATATAGAGAAACTTAGTATTATTGTAAAGGCCTGAATACACTGAAACATGTTCCTGTGCCGAGAAAATTTGAGGAAAATGTACACAACGGCTCTTTTCTACCTGTCCTCTAAAAATATACGGTCATGGTTTGCTTATGCCCCCACTATAAACTCTGTCCTACTTGCTAAAAATCGAACGAATTTAGTGTTTTTAACAGCAAAATCGAGAGTTTGAAGAGGTTTAACGTGTTGAGCTTATGAAGTTATGATCATGCTAATCCCACTTGAATGATCATAATGTTTGTAATAGGTTACTGCGAAAACAGCTTACGTGAAAACAAACAAATTACCAATTTTCTCCTAAAATATTTTCTGTACCAGAAGAAATAATAGCGGGACATTTTCACACTCAGTCAGTCAGTAGGGATTTCTTGAATATGCCTTTTCATCGGCTTCATCTGCATCACTCGTCCTCTTCATCCGCTTCTGTCCTTTCCTCTTCTCTCAATTTGTCTTCTCCTCCTCCACATCTTCATCATCTCCTCGCTCTTCTCTCTTCTCCCCTCCTCTCCGAACAGAAACTCACCCAACAAAGTCTGTCTCTGCTCCACCCTTGTTCTCTGCAGATCCAACACCTCCATCCTCTCCTTCTCCAGCTCAACACAGTCTAACACAAAATGCATTAGGTCTTCTGCCCCCCTCTCTCTCTCCTAATATCAAACACTTCGCCTCATTCCTCTCTCTCCTCCTGTCTCCTAGCCACAAACAGTTTGTTCTAGCTCTTAACCATAACCTGTCCCTCTCTCCTCCCCCGTAGTCCTCCTCTTTCATCTCCTTCTTGTACTCTCTGTATAGCCACAACGTGCTCTTCTCGCTCATCTCCTCCATCCATTCTCTCTCCACCCTCTCCGCTACTCATCTCCTCACCTCATGCCCACTCATCCTCTACAGGTCCTCCACCTCTACACCAGCCCATTCCATATATTTCTTTATCCTCTTCCACCATCTTACTCCATTCCTCCTCATGCTATTCATCACCCCTTTCACCAGTCTATTCTCTCCTTGCAACTTCCTCCTCACATACTGCAATCTGCCTCTCACCAACCTGTTCTTCATCGTTCCTATGCCAATCTCTCCTCTCATTGCCGCCACAGATGCATATCTTGGTGCTGTCAAAATCCTCCACATCGCTACATTTTCTTGCCTCTGCATCTTCTCCACGTCCTCCTCCCTCACATCCACGACATCCTCTCCGTACAGCACACTCGCTACCACAATCGACTTCCAGTATGACTTTCCCACCACTACCCTATGACATTTTTTCTCTATGACTGAGTAAGTCAGGTTACTCATCCTCTTTCCCTTCTCAATCATCCTCCTCCTTTGCCCCTCATAAATATTACATTTATTCTCTATCATTACTCCCTAATATTTTACTTCCTTAACTACCTCCATGCCCTCTATCTCATGTACCTCCTCTCCTCTCATATTGAAAACCATACATTTGCTTTTCTCCATATTCATATTCAAACCGTACCTTCCTGCCGCCTCCATCTAAATCCTCACACCCCTTCCCGCCTCTTCCGTTCCTCTCGCCAACAGCATTCCATCGTCTGCAAAGAACAAAGAGTTCACCTTCATTCCCCCCACCATCACCCCTCCTGTTCTTCTCTTCAGTTCTTCAATGATTTTGTAGGTGATTAACTTGAAGATCAGTGGTGATGCCGTGCATCCCTGCCTGATTCCACTATCTATTTCCATTATCAAATCTCTTCCACCTATCTCCATCCTCGTTCTATCTCCCTCATATCCTCTTTTTATCATATCTATCACTTTCACCGGCACCTTCATATCCTTCAACACCTCCACCACCTTCTCTCTCCTTATTGAATCATACGCCTTGCTGAAGTCAACTGCCACCACCACTAACTGCTCCCCTCCTCTATACGCCTGACGAACACACTCCTGCAGTACTATCAAATTATCCAAGATCACACTTATTTGATATTGAAAGTGCGAGTTTTAATGAAACCGGAGTATGGTTGTATTACACATATTTACACTGTATTGTCACACTATAACGGTCCATTAAACCACATGGTAACCAATACTAACCATATGGAATTGTTTGCTGATTTGATCCGATAATTGTTTGTCAAACAGAATCAAAACAAATTATTGTATAATTTTATGTGAAAGTAATTATTTATAAATCTTAAGCACAATAATGCATAAGATAAATTTCTTGAGTAAATTAAAAAAATTTTCCTATACCTAAATATCACAAGCATAGTTAAACTAATGTAAAGAGAGCGTATGGACGGGTATACTGAATTTGATTGATTATACGGTTTGAGTGTGATGAGTAGTGTTGTGACAATATGCATTTAAATCGTAGATCCCGAAAATATTATGGGGAGAGAATCAAACACTATTAAATCGTTGTAAACCAGCAGTATATAGTATTTAATACCATTTACTTTCGTATCGTCTATGATATTCTTAAGATCTTTAATTGTAAATGCATAATGTTTCAACCCTACTGATGAGTTTGTTGTGTGTACGGGGTATTAGAATTTCACCAACGCCATCATGCGGTGAGTTACTAATTGCGAGATCCTATAATTATTATAATAAATAGCGATGAATGCTTAAACGATATTACCGGTCGTATAGTGATTTAAGTCACTCCACGAAAATTTAATATGCCTTTATATTTGAGAGCTATTTACCTTTCATAAATTATTTCCCCATGGTGAAAGATCGTGCTTGTAAAACTTTGTATTCTGTACATTGTACAATCCAGTTAATCAAATATAAATTAAAAGATAATATGTATAAGCAGGGTCAACTATTCAATTCGGCTATTTGGTTCGTCTCTAATTATTAAAAAATCAACTAGGCGACCCTAGTAACCTCTCTTTATCTAAGAAAGCTGTGTTCTCTATGATCCCTTTAAAATCTCGTCAATTTCATTTCCTTTTAACATTTCTAAGTTCATCAGTGTCCTGAGCTTGGAGCAGAAACTGCTACCTACACTTTTTTATTTTTAAATTCATTCATTCATTCAATTACACTAAAACTAATTTGAGCAAATTCAGCAAATATGGTTACGTAAGCTCTAAGTTACATTTCACATGGAAACTAGTAGACGTAGCAACATACAATCATACGTGCATATAGGCGAGGTTTCATCACATCAGTTTCTCAACCAGTCCTTATCTTATGGCATGTGAGTGTAGCTCATTCGGAACAGATGTTAAGGAATCACGGTGCCATAGTCCCTTTAAAAGCTCTTACTTGGTCCAATTGAATTAGTGTAGTTCTGGGCCACTGATAGCATCACTATGGGTGGTGGGTTACGAATCCTACTTCTGGCAGCAGCACTTTGCTCTTTAGTTAGCTTAGGCTTGGCTCAAAGTAACAACGAGGCAATTGAATGTCCTCTACCAGGTAAGCTAGATTTCTATTTATACCAATCTTTTTATCAGTTCTTTATTGCATTAATGTACCTGTATTGTAAAGTTTTTTTAAGCATGAAATTGGTACTAGTAACATTTATTGTAACTCTTATCCTATCCTAATTTTGAGAACCTAGTTTATAAATTAAAAATAAAATCAATATTAGTCTAATAATAATTAGCTTAGTTGAAATCATAATACACGATTACGAATTTCTAAAATGCTTTCATTTTCAGATAATCCTACTTCTGTGACTGAACAAGAATGTATTCAATATTCCGCGTGCGAGTGGTCTAGCACATCTCAAGTCTGCCATATGCGAAACAATGATGAAGCTGGATACCAATATGCCTCTGGTCCTTTGTTCAATGAAAAAGGTTTCCATGTAAGCTTTGGCTTTTGCGATTATAATCTTTCTAATTCTAATATTCAATTATTTAAGTTTAATGACTTTTATCCTTCAGTTACATTACAGAACATTTTCGTTTCTTATAGGTTCCCCTCGTGAAGAACAATGACAGTGTCACAATGTATGGAGCAGATATCGCTAGCCTAACTATGATGGTTGAATATCATGAAGACTACCATGTACAAATCAAAGTAAGCATGGAATGGTATTGTCGGTTACTCCATATTATTATCCAAAGATATTTGTTTGTTATATTTGATTATTCCTTTTTAGATTGTTGACACAAACAATCCTCGCTATGAAGTTCCAATCCCCATCTTTCTCCCTGACAATTCTGGTGCAAGTCCCCTCTTGAATGTAGCTACTGGAAATCAAGGAGATAATCTCGTTCTCAATGTTACTAGAACAAGCAGTGGAATGACAGTGTGAGTAGCTACCTATTGCTTCATAATATTTAATGAAACTACAGATAGAATTACGGGTTATAGTAGTTTATAAATTATATGCGTTAGAAAAATCCCCCATAATTATTTTTTTAGATGAAGATATTAAAATATATAATGTTACGTATAATGAAACATTAGTTTTCATCTTAATGAATTAATTAAATGAAAATTATATAAAATATAGCTTTACATCTACCAGTATACTTGCACTCTGATTAATTCTATCTACCTAAATTACTTGGTCAAACGCTCTTCTTCATAACTGCTTTTAACAATATTGAGCAAATGTTTATAATAATTTCTTTTTCTCTAGTTTCCGTACAATTGGACCAATCACATATGAAGATCAATTCATCCAGTTTTCTGTGAAACTTGCAAGTGAATATGTGTATGGATTCGGAGAAAATACTCATTCCAGCTTGAAAAGAAGTTTTAGTCCAAGATCGACTTCCCCCATTTTTGCTAGAGATCAACCTGTTGGCTCCAAAGAAACTAATCATTATGGTTCTTTTCCATATTTCGTGAACATTGAAGATGACGAAGGAAACACTCACTCAGTTCTTCTTATGAATTCTAATGCAATGGAGTATTCAACATTTGAATTGCCAGATGGATCACCTGCTTTGACTATTAGATCTATCGGAGGTATAATTGATTTGCATATATTTGCTGGACCAACTCCTGAAGATGTCAATATTCAGTATACATCAATGATTGGAAATCCAAATTTCCCGCCATATTGGTCACTAGGATTTCAATTATCTAGATGGGGATATAATAGCACTTCGAAAGTTAGAGAATTGAGAGATCGTATGAGGACTGCTGGTATTCCACAAGATGTGCAAACTTTTGACATTGATTATATGGATGTAAGGAAAGATTTTACCTACGACCCTGTTAACTTCGGAGATTTGCCTGAACTGATTGCTGAGCTAAGAAGTGAAAATATCAGGACAACAGTAATTCTCGATCCGGCTTTAGTTGCGAATTCAACTGATTACCAACCATACATTCGAGGAAGAGCAGCAGATGCTTTCATTAGTTGGTTGTCTCCTGATTTGATCCCCGATGATCAACCTTCTGACGCCGATGATTACGTCGTAGGATATGTTTGGCCTGAAGAGAAAGTAGTTTTTCCAGATTTCTTTAATCCTGCCACAAAATCTTGGTGGAGTGACGAAATTTCTCTATTCAGACAAGAAATTCCTTTTGATGCACTGTGGATTGATATGAATGAACCTGCTAATTTTGGAACAAATCTTGACAGACCATTCAATTGGCCAGCTAATGAAGAAAATTGGAGTTTGAAATGCCCAGATAACAAGTAAGATTTTATCTTCACATTTGTGTAGGTTTGTCATATAAAATGAAAAATATTTCATGTGTAGAATTTATATTCTTCTGAACCGATGAGTTAATTTGCACACACTACATATTAAATATAAGACTAATCATATTTGAGTATTGATGTGGGTATAAACTATTTCTTTTATTAATTTAACAGATGGGATTCCCCTCCATACCCTACCAAAGCTGCAACTGAAGATCTGAATGATTCAAAACGCCTTAGTGACAAGACCATTTGTATGTCCAGTCTGCAAACTGATGGATCCCAAAATTACACTCATTACGATATCCATAATCTGTATGGTTATTCGGAAACAGTTGCAACGTACGAGGCTATTAAAAATTTAAACCCTGGCATACGCCCAGTTGTCTTATCAAGATCTACCTTCTTCGGGTCAGGAAGATATGCTGTGCATTGGTTAGGAGACAACTCTGCAACTTGGGAACAAATGAGAGATTCCATCATTGGATTAATCGAATTTGCTATGTTTGGAATCCCAATGGCAGGAGCTGATATTTGTGGATTCTTCAATGAACCCTCAATGGAATTATGTGCAAGATGGATGCAGTTAGGAGCATTTTATCCATTCAGCAGAAACCATAATACGGACCAAACTGCTGACCAAGATCCTGCTATGTGGCCAGAGGTTGCATCTATTTCTAAAGACATTCTGTTAACACGTTATAGATATCTTCCTTACCTATATTCACTTTTCCACAATGCTCACATGAGCGGAGAAACTGTAATTAGACCGTTATTCAACGTCTTCCCCTCTGACACTTCAGTTAGAGATATCTCTGATCAATTTTTCTGGGGTGATGCAGTAATGATTGCTCCGGTTCTTTATGAAGGAGCAACATCTAGGTCTGTTTATTTCCCAGAAGGGAGATGGTACGACCTCGAAACTGGAGTTGAAGAAGCCATTGGTCCAATTTCAAAGAATATCAGTGCTCCTCTTGAAAAAATACCAGTATATGTGAGGGCTGGACGAATTATTCCATTCCAAGAGCCTGGTCTAACTACAGACGAGAGGTTAATTAAGAATATTTTGAAACTGGTTCCCTATATATTCATTATAAATTTTAACGATTCTAATATAACTTTCTTTCTAGCCGTTTGAACGATTTTGGTCTTCTTGTTGCTCTGGATTCGGCTGAAATTGCTACTGGTGAAGTGTTCTGGGATGACGGTCAACTGGATCACATTATGAGCGAAACTTATTTAAGTTCAGTTATCTTCGCTTCTGTACGTAAATCATTCAATACCTTAATGAAATTTTGACTATTTGAACTTAAATTAATATGTAATCTTCTACTTCAGGATGAAATGGTTATGACAAACAAATTCAGTGACGAAGCCGCTGCAGGAGTTAATCTAGGTACTATCAAGGTTATTGGTTTCCCAAAACAACCTGTGGGTATTTCAGTCAATGGTAATGACATCACAACATTCACTTACGATGCAGCGACTCAAGTCATGGTGATGACTGTTAATGTTCCACTTATGAATGACTTGAAGATTTTGCTCAACTACCAGAACCCAACTTCAGCCCCATAATTTTCATGTTATTAGTCTATAATTCAAATAAAAAGTTATTGAAAATATTTTTTTATTGACACTTATGCTAATACTTTACGTAGAACTGAATATAATAGTTTTAGTGCCTATAATTTAGATCTAAAATTATACAAAATTAGTAATTTTTTAATCATAGGGCACACCTACAAAATATTCAATTTACTAGTCTAGCCATGAATACAGTTAAAATCTAAATTGATGAATAAGGGTATAAGTTTTTAATGGAAATGTATTATCTTTTTAAACAAAAAAAATGTAATTTATCACTTTTGATTGATAGTCGTACATCACAACGCATTGCTTTAATCATTTTGTTCCGAAGATGGTCACCGAAAATAGCTCTTCACCGATAAGAATATCACTGTAGGAAAAGGTTTCAATCTCTAAAATGGCAAGTTTTATGCTCACAGATCTTCTAAAGTAGATTCTGAAATAATTCATGAACTTCAAAGAGGGTATCATCAATCTTGGTGGGGTGTGTCTCACCTCAATTACAAAAGGCTTCATTTTTGGAAAAAAATGGTGTAAAACTGTTGTCGTGTTTATTGTAATTATGCTATTGAAGGAAAAGATTGGTGCTCCCAAAAGGACTCAATCCAAACAAACAGAGCCAGAATCCCTCAGGAATCCCAAATTTCATAGGGCTGAAGATTGGCCCTCAGGGAGTGCAGACTTTAACACATAGAATTACAAGTTATGGTCAGTATTAAACACAATGGATTGCTATAAGCAACACAAAAATTGTGACCATGTATATAATTGGTTGGCGACACAACTAGAATAGAAAATAGTGGTAATTTTTGTTTTAATTTCCCCCAAATATCTTTGGTAAATAAAATTAAAAGTAAAAACACTTATCAGAGTTTTGTTAAAGCCACTATATGGGAGTACACTAGTGTAACTCGCTCATATGAAGTTTACTGAATTGAAAATAATATAATATGAATGTTAGACCTGTTTTTCTCGTAATATATTCTCGAAATTTGTCGCTTAAACCATATTGAGTCTTCAGTCTAAGATATTTCAATTGACTGGATAATTTTGATATGAAGAAATTGATAGCACTATATTCGGTTTGGTTAAATACCAGATTGGATATTTTTTCGTTATGTTATTAAAGAAAAGTTTCTTCAAATTTTTGTGACATCTTCGGTTGATCTATAAAGTTAGATTTTAATTCCTCAATTCTAGTGAACCATGACGTATGTCGTATATTTCAGTTGTTAACTATTAACATTTCTAATAAAAGTGATAAAATATTTTGCTATTTTTTTTAGATAAAATGTACTTTTTCATTCCAACCTCATGATCAGTTATATGTATTTTTCCCTTAATGAACAATTTGTTAATGCGTAATCAATTTTATCATTTAATTCTCCTGATATATGAAGTCGTTATCTATTTATCTTTCAGAGACTGCCACTCCAATATCCAGAGTTGGCCAGAGGTTGGAGCATCTGCGGGGGCATAGGTTCACTCAAAATGTTCTTCCTTCTAATCTTTCTGGTGGTGCTCATAAAAATAAGTCCCTTGATGTGCGGGCACCACACTATTTCCAACCACATAGATGCTCTCGAATGTCCAGTACCTGGTAAGTTTAAACTGATGTTAAAATGACTAAAAGATATGTAGGTGCATTGTATCATTGAACTTAGAAAGGATGAAAAGAAATTATGTGATAAGCGTAATAATAATTAGTTTATGTATCATAATAATATCTTATTCAAATTTAATAGATAAGAAATGTGTAAAAGACATTAGGGCCAAGATCTTCATAATATCGAATTATCATTATTGGTTTGTGATCAATTTCCAATCTCCCTGTCATTGCCCTGAGACTATTTCTAGGTTGGCTTAGTTTCTAGGTTTCATTCAGTTTGGCGGGGTTTTTCAGCTCTTCTTGCATCTCCTCTACTTCTTCCTTCTGAGCTGCTTTATCTACATATGTGACATATGATAACAGACTGACTGCATATTTCTCTTATCCATGGGTGCCTTTTCTACTTATCCATGTAGTCGTACTCGGTTTCCTGTAGTAGCCGAGTAATTCGAACTAGTATATGGAGCGTACTTTCACAATCGAGGCTTACTCCTCTTCATTTATATTTAGAAAACCTTGTGATCAAGAAGATCTATTTAACTCCTAGATTTAGAACAATAAATTTAAGGTGAAAAATTGAACCAATGCTCTATTTAAAAATATCGTTAATGTTGAAGTTGCTTTATCTACTAGTCATTCAAGAAACATTTTCATTTCTCCCACTGTAACAAAAAATTATTACATATTTGATAACAAATCTATTCTGCGTTTAGGTAAATATTCATATGGCATGATACAAAATGTAATAGTTATTATTCCTCTTCAGACAATGTACAACCTGTTCCTAAAGAAAAATGCCTGCAGTTCAGTGCCTGTATTTGGTCTGATGACACTCAAATATGTAGTATGTCAAGCAACAGTGTAGCTGGGTATAAATATAAGACAGACCCCATTGTAATAGATAGAGGCTTTCAGGTAAGGAAATAGATTTGTAACATTTTACATTATCCTTGATTAAACTCTCATATCATGAGTCTTAATGAAGCTACCTAAAAATCAGTAGAAATTGAAACTATAATGTCATAAGAAATCAACCTTTTTATGACTATTGACTTTTCCCCATATTTTCAGGTTAATCTCGAGAAGAACAATCTCAATGCCACTTTGTATGACGGAGACATAGAAGAGTTGACACTAAATGTTCTGTACCATGAGGATCATCATGTGCAAATAAAAGTTAGTCTTAGTACTATACAGATACTTCTAATAGAGTTAATGATTCGAAATTATCTCACTCTCTGGTCCTATCACTGTTCACTCATTAGCTATACTCCTTCCTATTCCTAGATAGTTGATGCTAATAAAGAGCGGTATGAAGTTCCTCTGCCAGTGAATCTCCCATCACAGTCGGGTACAGACCCTAAGCTGAAAGTGAACACACAACAACAGGGTCAGGACTTCGAACTGCAGATTACAAGACTCACTACTGGATCTAATATGTAATTATTTGTGGCATGCTATCTTAATAATTAGTTGGTGGACATCGCAATCTGTTTTATACAGCCTCAGCTCTTTTAGGAGTAACTATGTGACAAATGAAAAAGATTATCAAATGGTGTTTCGTAGACCCTTAAACAGTTCCTTTCAATTTTAGAGAATATTACTATTGCCACACTGCTCGGTTGCAAGCTCTTAAAGGACCTCTTCAGGTTCCAGGAAAAAATAGGAGTTTATTATAAAAAAATTAGAAAGCTAAGGTCTAAAATCATCAATAGTAATATAGCAAAAAATGGTTTGGTAAAAGAAAAACTTGATTTTTGATTAAAATTTTATAAACAAATATTGTATACTCGTCCTTACTTGAACTAAATGAAACTTTATACAATAAGTTTTCTACCTCCACATGAATATTCATAGTATTGAATCAATTAATTCTATACTTAGTTTACATTCAAAATTATATTCTTTTCCATTGTACTTAAATTAGAATTAAAAACTGTCATTGCAGTGTAATGATTATAATAACTTCAAAAGCACACAGAAACTAAAATATGTTATCAAATTTCATGTGATTCACGGCAAAATGATGAGGAACATTAGCCTTATAGAGTGAAACAATAAAAAAAATTGCCTGAAGGAGACCTTCAAGAGTTTCGGTTAGTCCAAGTCCGTAGAATTTCATATAACATTCACGGTTTACCTCTTTATCAATTATTTTTCTTTTATGTACAGTCACTGAATGGTTTAAATTGAAACCATTTTCTATTTTAACTGCTTCTTCAAAGTTTGTTTTATTCATCTTCTATTGACATCTGCGATATTGCTTTTCATTCCGCAGCAGTCGTTAAACCCCTACTGAATCAATTCCCATTAACTATGTCTCATCCCCTTAGATTGAGTTCCATTGGTCCAGTGTCCTATGAAGATCAGTTCCTTCAAATCTCCTTCAAACTGAGCAGCTCTCAAATATATGGCTTAGGAGAGCACACCCACACTATCCTGCAGAGAAAATTCCTGCCAAGAGCTACCTATCCTTTATTCGCCAGAGACCAGGCAGTGGGAGAGGTAAGGTTTTGTTAAATATTATTCCACTTTTTGTACAATATTATTGATCATTGTATTTTTATTTTTTAATACCATACTATGTTAACATTGAACCAGATTTTCCCTAACCTGTAAATATATGTGCCCAAAAAGTAATTTTTACTTATAAAAGGGCTTGAATTATTATACATTGGCGTGCAAAAGTTAAGGAAGTTAGGAAAAGGGAAAAAAATTGAGAAAATTGTTTAATGTGAAAAAAGTAGAATTCATACACAGTTGTGAATCTAAATATAACTCCTTCTATAACTTGACTAAATATTTATTATTCAAAATTTGGGAACATTTGACCCACTTACTGTAGAATAAATTAACATTAAACAAATGAACGAATTTTACCACTGTGCAAAAGTTAAGGAATACCTTAAAATTTTGTTCATAAAGTTGAAAGAAACAAAACTAACTAATATTTGGTGAACAATCCTTTGCTATCCATCACTGCTGCACACCTTCGACTACACGATTTAATCAAATTATCACAAAAAGATGTAGTTAATGCCCCCAACTCTTCCTGGAGAATCCTCCACAGTTCTTCTGTATCTTGGGGGTTCCTAGCGTGAGATTTGTCCCCAATTATCTTCCAAATGTTCACCCCAAAGCCCCGATTCAAATCGGGGCTTTGGGGTGACCAATTCATGAATGACAGATTTTCCTCTTCAAAAAAAGCTTAAACCTTTCAGCAGTGTGGCAGGGAGAGTTATCTTGCATGGAAATTGGGGGTTGCAAACCTGTGGCGCCTAGATATGGAAGCAAATGCTGCTGCAGCATCTGCTTATACACTTCGTTCGTTCGTGTCGACCCCCACCGCTCAGCCCTATGGCTGGCTGTGCTCATTCCCCGCCACCCTAGCTTATCCCCCCACTCAGCCAGCAGAGCCGCTGCGGCCACCGGGTCGCGCCATAGGTCTATCGACTCCAGTCTCGTGGGTACGTCAGGGCAGTTGAAGAGGTGGTTTGTGTCATGGAGTTGTCTATTGCATAGGGGGCACAAGTCAGTTGGGTGATTTGTTTCGTCTATTTTGTGAAGATATGTCTGAAGGAGTGGGGATTTGGTTGGTCCGTAGTTGGGACAGTCTTCGTCTAGTCAGTCTGTCTAGTGTCTCTTCAGATTTGTCTATGTCTGGGGCATTGAGTATCTTGTTGTCCGGTCGCTCCTGTAAGTATTTTTCTACTGCAGATTTGTGGTTTGCTTTTAGTCGAGTTTGTATGGAGTCTGTACTATGTGGGTCAGGTGCTGTCGTGTAGTTATTGTTGTTGTTGAAGGTTGTTTGTTTCATGTAGCGTGGGTATGGCTGTTGGTCAGTCAGTTTGTGTAGTGGGTGGTCAATCGATGTCGCTTTTAGTCTGAGTTGTGTGGCGTGTAATTGTAAATGTGTGTCTATAGGTAGGACCTTTGTTTCGTCATGTATGTGATTGTTATTTGTGTCAGTTGTGAAACCGGTGGCCACCCTTAATGCTGCATTTTGATTGGTTAGCAGTTTTTGTGTCTGGGTTTTAGACGTTACGGGTGACCACACGGTGCTGGCTTATTCGAGAATTGGTCGTGTTATCGTCTTGTAGGTTGTTGTCAGAGTCTCTTTGCTTTTTCCAAAGTCGGTCGCAGTCAGAGCTTTGAGAATTTTTATTGTATTTTTGGCTGTGTTAGTCATTGTCTTTAAATGTTCGTTGAAAGTTAGTTTAGGGTCGAGAGTCAGTCCAAGTATTTTGGGATGTTTGCAGGTGGGTAGGGCGGTGTTGTCAATCTTTAGGGATAGAGTCTTGCTGTATTCGGCAGGATCTGGTGTGAAGAGAGTTGTCATTGTTTTGTCAGCGTTTAGCATGAGGTCATTGTCTTTAGTCCATTGTACAATTTGTCTCAGGTAAGGTTGTAGTCTTCGTTGTGCAATTTTGTAGTCGGGATATGAGTATAATGTGATGTCGTCGGCGTATGTGATTATGTATACGTGCGGTGGTGGTTCTGGAATGTCGGAGGTATAGATATTAAATAGTGTTGGGGATAGTTCGCCACCCTGTGGGACGCCTGTTTTAAACTGTTTTGTGAATGAGTGAGTGTTGTTGTAGGTGGTAAAGGCCTTGCGGCCTTTAATGTAGTTGGATATGTATTTTATGTTGATGGGAGGGATTGTGGTGTTGTTTAGTTTGTGAATGAGTGAGTGAATGTTTACTGTGTCAAAGGCTTTGCTCATATCTAGTGCTATTGTGATTGTTCTGTGTGGTGGTTGTTTTTGGTTAAATCCTAGTGTGATGTTGTGAGCTAGTGTGTGCAGAGCAGTCTCAGTCGAGTGTTTAGTTTTGAATCCGTGTTGATAGTCTATGGTCGGAATGTTGCTGGTGATGTGGGGTAGTATTATTTTTTCGAGTAGTTTTGCTATTGGAGAGAGGAGGGAAATTGGTCTATATGATGGGCCTTGGCTGGGGTCTTTGTTGGGTTTTGGGATAGGGACTATCTTGGCTAGTTTCCAGTGATGTGGGATGATGTTATTGTTGAGGGAGATATTGTAAGTCTCAGTCAGGTAGTCAATTGCTGTTGGTCCAAGGTGTTTGATGTGTCTAATGTTTGTGTTGTCTGGTCCAGTCGAGTTATTTTTCTTAGTGAGTTTCAGTGCTGCTATTGTTTGGTCTCTGGTGATAATTAAGTTGGTAGTTTGTAGTTTTGCAGTCTTCCTATCTATTATTCTGTTTCTAGGTCTGGTCGTATGTCTGATAATATTTGTGAATTGTTTAGTGAATTTGTTTGCTATTTTATGGTGAGAAATGGCTATTGTACCATTGAAGGAGATGGTGTTGTTAGGTTTGGTTTGTGGTCGTCTGTTCATGAGTCCGTTTATGGTTGACCATAGTTTATGTGTGATGTGTCTGTGGTCCCAGTCGTCTTCTATGTGTTTTTTCCATATGTTGGTCTTGTGTTTGCGTATCTCTTCAGTGATTTCTCTGTTGAGTCTGGGTAGGTCAGGGTCTGTTGTGTCGTCTTTTATATTCTGTTTTCTATTTTCTGCCTGATTTCGAGTGGGAGGAGTTTTCGTCTGTTTTGGTTGCGTCCTTTGGGTATGTAGTGTTTGTCTGCGTCAAGTATTAGTTGGGTTAGTGTTTTGTTTCGTAGGTGTACGTCGGTTGTGTGTGCAATGTCTGTTAGAGCGTCTTCTATGTGGTATGTAAATTCAGTCCAGTCCGCTTTCTTGTAGTTTGTGTAGTATCGTCTGTGTTGTTGCAGTCTGAAATTTGATTTAGTGTTAAATGTTATTTTGATAGGTCTGTGGTCTGAGTAAAGGTCATCTACAGTAGTCCAGGTGATGTTTCTATGAAGGGAGCTAGTTGAAGTGGATATATCGGGAGATGTGGCTTGCTAGTCGCGTCTTTGTCTTCTTGACGGAGTGTTCAGGTTTAGTGTTAGATGGTTTGAGTTTGTTAAAAGGTCTGCTATTTGATGGCCTCTATGATCCCTCATGGGTGAGTGCCATAGATCGTCATGAGCGTTAAAGTCTCCTGTAATGATTGTCCTGTCTCTCGTTAACATGTATCTCACATTTGCTCAGACGTGAGGAGGTGGACGTGGTGACTATACAGGACACAAAATTACGTCAAACCTCAAAGACACCGGCCATCGAAGGCCGACAGAGGACACGGAAACGGAGGCGGACTAATGACGTACATGCTTATACACTTCTGCATTTACTATGCCATGGAAGCGAACCAGCGGCCCAGGCCCATCAGCAGAGAACACTCCCCATACCATCACACTTCCTCCACCATGATTCACTGTTTTCTTGACGCAGTTCATTGATAGTCGTTCTCCTATTTTACGCCGTACATATGATTTAACATCAGATCCAATGACGTTGAAACTTTATTCATCACTACAATATACCTTAGACCACTGATCATCGGTCTAAATGACATGTTCCTGAGCGAACTGAAGCCTACGTTTCTGATTTGTTTTGGAAATCAGAGGCTTGGAGACAGGGATGCGTACTTTCAGGCCAGCGCGTTGAAGCCTACGCGTAACAGTAGATCGAGACACAGGTCCACTTGACCCAACTTTTAACTCACGTGAGATTTGAGAAGCAGGCTTGAAACTGTCCCTCATACTCATTCTGACAATCTGTCGGTCTACTCTAGGAATAGTCTTAGGTGGTAGGCCGGTTCTCTTTCCCGTTTCTATTAGTCCAAGTTGCTTATATTTGGCAATAATACGTTGAACATTTGCGCGAGCCCTTCCTATCATAGAAGATATCTCTGAAATAGATTTTCCATCAAAATGCAATGACAGGAGTAGATATCTTACATCGTACAACGGGTGCCAGGACTGTTTGTCTACGTTCTGTATTTTTCAAATATTATAGAAACTGTTATTAAGTGTCAATTTAGTCAGCGCAATAAGATAGATAATTAGAGGCAGGATTTAAGGTGTTCCTTAACTTTTGCACAGGGGTAAAATTCGTTCATTTGTTTATTGTTAATTTATTCTACAGGAAGTGGGTCATATTTTCCCAAATTTTGAATAATAAATATCAAGTTATAGAAGGAGTTATATTTAGATTCACAACTGTGTATGAATTCTACTTTTTTCACATTAAACAATTTTCTCAATTTTTTTTTCATTGGTCCTAAACTTTTGCACGCCACTGTATATATTTTCTTTTATATTCTTACTTCAATAAATTTATCTGCTCTTCTCAGACCGAAACTAATCACTATGGCGTATTTCCGTACTACGTCAATGTTGAAGATGATGCTGGTAACACTCATTCGGTATATTTCATGAATTCTAATGCTATGGGTACGTATTATTCTCATTTTCTCAAAGATTAATTCCTTGTCTATGTGTTATGAAATCTTTCAATTATTATTCATATCAAAGGAAAACTTAAAAAACTATCCTACTTCTCATATCGTGAAAATTGAAAATAAATATATCACTTAAATCCAACAAACATTTTTTTTTCAATTTCATTACTATCTATCTCTATTATTGTTGATTCTTGTAATTGTTTCAGAATTCACTACATTTCAACTTGAAGATGGAAGTCCAGCCATTACTTTTCGAACCATTGGAGGAATACTCGATATTCATGTTTTCGCTGGTCCAACTCCCGAGGAAGTTAACCAGCAGTTCATATCAGTGGGTATCTTGTTATTTTATACTTCAATTACAACTGTATACCTTTAGAAAAGTCAATGATATTTAAAATTTCTTCCTAAAGTTTATTGGAAGACCACATTTGCCACCGTACTGGGCCCTCGGTTTCCACCTGTCTCGTTACGGTTATGACAGCACTGAAAAAGTCAGAGAAGTTCGGGATAGAATGCGAGCTGCTAACATTCCGCAGGTATTTACAGTTTTTATTGAATTGTTTGCCATAAACTATCATGAATACAGATCATTCTATACTTTATCTTTTAAATAGGATATGCAAACATTTGACATCGACTACATGGATGCCAGGAAAGATTTTACGTTTGATCCAGTGAACTTTGGTGATTTACCTGAACTAATCAACGAACTGAAATCTGAAAATGTGAGAACTACTGTGATTCTTGATCCTGCAGTTGTTGCGAATTATACTTCTTACGATCCTTACATAAGAGGAAGAAATGTCTCTGCCTTCATAAGATGGATGTCTGCGGAGCTTATTCCAGATGACCAGCAGCAAGACACAGATGACTTCATGTTGGGTTATGTCTGGCCAGACGAAAAAGTAGTCTTCCCTGATTTTTTAAATCCTAGTGCCAAGTTATGGTGGAGCAATGAAATATCTCTTTTCCGGAACGAATTGGCATTTGATGCTTTGTGGATTGATATGAACGAGCCTTCCAATTTTGGCACCAATCAAGCTAGACCCTGGAATTGGCCTTTCGGTAAAGAAGATTGGAGTCTAAAATGTCCCTTTAACAAATTAGATTCTCCACCATATCCTACAAAAGCCACTAATGGTGATTTTAATGAATGCAAGCGTATTAGTGATAAGACATTATGTATGTCTGGTCTCCAAACAAATGGTGTTCGTAACTTCACACACTATGATGTCCACAGCTTATTTGGATATTCGGAGACTGTCGCCACTTTTGAAGCTCTTAAGAATTTGAAACCCGACAGTCGTCCATTAGTTCTCTCTCGATCAACATTCCCAGGATCTGGTAAATATGTTGCTCATTGGTTGGGAGATAACCACTCTTCTTGGCAGGAATTAAGGAACTCTATCATTGGTCTTATTGAATTCAACATATTCGGAATTCCGATGGTCGGTGCGGATATTTGTGGATTTGGTGGTGTGCCTTCCAAGGAGCTCTGTGCCAGATGGATGCAAGTGGGTGCATTCTATCCATTCAGTAGAAATCATAATGCCCTTTATATGCCTGATCAAGATCCTGCAGTTTGGCCTGAAGTAGCGGCTATTTCCCGAGATGTCCTACTGATGCGATATAGGTATCTTCCTTACCTATATTTACTTTTCCATAATGCCCACATCAGTGGTAGCACTGTTATCCGTCCACTCTTCAATGTTTTTCCAAGTGATACAACAGTGAGGGATAATGCTGACCAATTTTTCTGGGGTGATGCAGTAATGATTGCTCCGGTACTTTATGAAGGAGCAACATCTAGGTCTGTTTATTTCCCAGAAGGGAGATGGTTCGACCTCGAAACTGGAGTTGAAGAAGCCATTGGTCCAATTTCAAAGAATATCAGTGCTCCTCTTGAAAAAATTCCAGTATATTTGAGAGCTGGACGAATAATTCCGTTCCAAGAACCAGAAGTCACAACAGATAAGAGGTATGTGATTTATGAATAAATTACCTTATGTGCTTCGAATTCTTTTTCATTGTGTATAATATATCCATGATTTTCAGTCGTTTGAATGATTTTGGTCTCCTCGTTTCTCTGGATGAAAATCAATTTGCTGACGGTGAAGTATTTTGGGACGACGGAGAGAAAGATTACAATATGAATGAAACCTACTTAAGCTCTGTCATATTTTCTAAAGTGAGTTACTTGGTTTAGAAACTGTTTTCACTTTAGGTACTTTTAGATATTTTCAATGTAATTTCTGTAGTTTTAAATACGTGTTTTAAAATAAATTTTCTTTTTGTAATCGAAATACATATTCTAATTAATTTACCATGAAAATCTTGCAGTGTTGTGAATATTTGAGAAAATGTAGTTTTAAAGATAGTCAAAAGCTTCACTTCAATACGATTTGTTTTGCATTTACATTGTGCTTAAGATATATTTTCCCATCGCCTTTGTTTCAGGATGAAATGGTTATGGATCATTCAATACCTTAATGAAATTTTGACTATTTGAACTTAAATTAATATGTAATCTTCTACTTCAGGATGAAATGGTTATGACAAACAAATTCAGTGACGAAGCCGCTGCAGGAGTTAATCTAGGTACTATCAAGGTTATTGGTTTCCCAAAACAACCTGTGGGTATTTCAGTCAATGGTAATGACATCACAACATTCACTTACGATGCAGCGACTCAAGTCATGGTGATGACTGTTAATGTTCCACTTATGAATGACTTGAAGATTTTGCTCAACTACCAGAATCCTACTCTTCACTAGTCAGGATTAATAATTATCTTTTTTAAATTAAACTTAATTAGAAGCAATTTTTTTTATTTGTTGTCCTAACTAAAAAAATTAGCTTCAACATAACAGGCTTGAAAGTGAGATAATCACATCATATTATATCAGTTCAAGATTTCAAACCAGTATATTTTCGATGCCCTATTGTTTTTATCAATATGATATTTAAAGAGCGACGAACAAAGTTGGCTATTTGGATATAATAATCACGCTGGATAGTTTTAAGTTACGATTAATGAAGGACATTTATGATAGTTAATTCGTTACTTGCAGCCGGATATTCACATCATAAAAATACATTCACTTCAGATTTTACTCAATGGTAGAAAAATATTGTATGAAAAGATGAAGTTAGAAGGAAGGGTTCTATTAGTCACCATATTTACTTTACTATTAATGTCTAAACTTATTTCTCTAAGCACTATTGTTATTAAACACAGTGTAACTGGTAAAATAACATGTATTCATAATTCCTGTAAGAAATCGATTAGCTGTCAATTTTGATAATTCGACTGCCTCTCTTTATTTATTGCTTTCCTTTGTAGTTATACGCAGAACAACAATGGCACTGCAATAATTTGTAGCTATGACACGTTTTTATTTACAAACTGTGTATAATTCATTATTAAGAAAATGTAATGCTGAAAAAGTTAATATTAATCTATATCTATTCCGCATAATTGCCAGTTGCCCTATCAAATTATTTGTAAAAGATCTTTTTTGGAATTAGGGCACATTGAATAAATAAGAATAAACAGATACAGGTATCATATATACAAGGTTAAGTTAAGGATTAGTACGAATACAATCAAAAACATAAAAATTAATTATTTATTGGATAAAAGTCTGCAATGTCTTGAAATTCTCTGAATGATTAACTGTTAAATGCTTGTAATTTTGTGACAAAGATTGTATTCCACTGTATGATCTCCACATGTAAATATTTCTTTCTTTTAAATATTTCACTGCTTCTTCTTTTGTATGCACTTTTCTTGCTAGTTCAAATATTGTTTGCATGTTGATGGTTTAAACAGACGGATAATTTATTTAGCATTCTCAATCAATATGTCGTAGCCTTGTATATATGATACCTGTATCTGTTTATTCTTTGCAAATTAATCGGCAAATACGATGTGCACTAATTCCAAAAAAGATCCTAAATACGAACTTCCAAGGATGTGTCGAACCTAACCTCTCACATAATTAAGTTTCAGATATTTTCTCCTGTTGATGATATCAGGTTTGAGGAGAATATAGTTTATATATACATAGTTTCTCCTCGAATGAACTCATCAGTATATTTGTTGCTTTTTCTTAATTTGTTCATTAGTTGGTGCTTAAAGGCTGGTTTACACGATACGTTTTTTACACCGTTTTAGTTTGCGCAGTCGTAAGACGGAACGGAAACGTTACAAGTTTAGAGCGTCGACACGGTTCCATGTTCACCTCTAATTAGCTCAGTCACTACTGAAAAGAATACAGCGTTACTACTGTTTAAAAATTAATATTGTTTCTCCCTTTGCTTATGCATCAAATTCGGTGCTAGGACTAGTGCCACCCGGACAATTACCTCCCCCGAACAATTGCCACCCTAATGATTGTTATTAGAGTTGTGACAATATGCTTTGATTAATAGATATTAAGAATATCATTGACAAGAAAAAATTGCATGGTATTGATTATTGAATTTTATATACCGGTGGTTTGAAACGAATCGATAGTGTTTAATCCAATCCGTTCTAAACGGACAGAGATGGGCGAAAAGTACATCGAAAGTCCTTAAGTACTAAGTACAAGTACTCGTAAATCAATGTACTTGAAGTAGTTGCCCAAGTACTCAAATAAAAAAGTACTTTCAAAGTACAAGTACCAAGTACTTTTTAGAGTACTTTAAAGTACCAAGTACATTTACTATACAATTTAAAAACTAATAATTTATACTGTTAACTCTGATAGTACATCATCACAGTGACTCTTTTCTCTGATAGTACATCATCACAGTGACTCTTTTTTATGATGGTACATCACCACAGTGACTCTTTTCTCTGATAGTACATCATCACAGTGACTCTTTTCTCTGATAGTACATCATCATAATGACTCTTTTCTCTGATAGTACATCATCATAATGACTCTTTTCTCTGATAGTACATCATCACAGTGACTCTTTTTTATGATGGTACATCACCACAGTGACTCTTTTCTCTGATAGTACATCATCACAGTGACTCTTTTCTCTGATAGTACATCATCACAGTGACTCTTTTCCCTGATTGGACATCATCACAGTGACTCCTTTCTCTGATAGTACATCATCGCAGTGACTTTTTTTTTCTGATAGTACATCATCACAGTGACTCTTTTCTTTGATAGTACATCATCACAGTGACTCTTTTCTCTGATAGTACATCATCACAGTGACTCTTTTCTCTGATAGTACATCATCACAGTGACTCTTTTCTCAGATAGTACATCATCACAGTGACTTTTTTTTCTGATAGTACATCATCACAGTGACTCTTTTCTTTGATAGTACATCATCACAGTGACTCTTTTCTCTGATAGTACATCATCACAGTGACTTTTTTTCTGATAGTACATCATCACAGTGACTATTTTCTTTGATAGTACATCATCACAGTGACTCTTTTCTCTGATAGTACATCATCACAGTGACTCTTTTCTCTGATAGTACATCATCACAGTGACTCTTTTCTTTGATAGTACATCATCACAGTGACTCTTTTCTCTGATAGTACATCATCACAGTGACTCTTTTCTCTGATAGTACATCATCACAGTGACTTTTCTCTGATAGTACATCACCACAGTGACTTTTCTCTGATAGTACATCATTACAGTGACTCTTTTCTCTGATAGTACATCATCAACGTGACTCTTTTCTCTGACAGTACATCATCACAGTGACTCTTTTCTCTGATAGTACATCATCACAGTGACTCTTTTATTTGATAGTACATCATCACAGTGACTCTTTTTTCTGATGGTACATCACCACAGTGACTTTTCTCTGATAGTACATCATCACAGTGACTCACTGTACACGTCCACACGCCTATAATTCGTCAATGTGTTTGGTAAATATTGGTTGTGATATCTAGGTATCACAAAATAATTATATTCAATGTACTTAAATTGGCCAATATCACTCATAGTCTCTATACATGATTGTATGTCAGAATATATAAATATTCACCGTCACATAAAAGTATACAATGTCTTACAATCTTAGTTTTCGATTCTACTGTTTGACAAAGTTTTCAATTTTACTGCTTGACAAACAATTTTCCAACATGTTGGACATCTTCAAACTCTAGTTTTTATCCAGTTGCTGTGAATACAGTTTTGATGAGAAAAAGAGTTAATTTCGTAGAGATTTTAAATTTAATCTTTTAAAATCTCTTGACTGAAAGGAAAAAAATGTACTTTGCAAAGTACTTTTTACTTGGAAAGTAACAAGTACTTGTAAAAAGTACTTCTAAGTAATTATTCAAAGTACTTTTTAGAAAGTACTTGAAGTAGTACTTGAAGTACTTACTTGTTACTTAGTACTTTTACTTGGTACTTGGGAAGTACTTTCCCGCCCATCTCTGTAAACGGATAGGATTTAAATCTTTAAACTTTATTATATTTTTAGGATCTGTGATTATGAAAGCATATTGTTACAACCCAAATTATTGAAAATTTTGGGTTGTATTAAATTTATTGAACTTGAAAATTTTCTTAATTAAGTAGTAGTAATGTAAATACCTATTGTTTGTCCATTATCAATTAATAATATTTTTATAGAACTTTACTGTGTGAGATAATAAAGACTTTTATCCTCAATTGATCATGAATCAATAATACCTATTGTACATTGATATAACGTTAATTATAAATGTTTTTTACAGAAAAATACTAATAACAATATAACCTGTCACTAGAACGGAAAGAAAACTTTGAAAATTCGTAATTAAAATGTAAAAGGAGTTTGAAAATTTAAAATATGTACATAATTTGAGCGACTGATTTCAAATTCTGTCGCTAGCCATATATTAAAATATAAATATTTGCTTAATAATGATAGTGGTGACAAAGGAAGAAATATTGAATTTGTAAAGTAAATGATATATTGTACAATAGAAAAATAGTGTATGATGGGAATAAACCCTATAAAAAACAATATATAATTTATTATATCACCAATTGAAATAATTAATTTTATAAAATAACAATAAATGATGTATGAAGAAATTTGTATTTATTATGCATATTTTTATCACTATATTTTAAGTTAAGTGGCCTGGTAATAATTATTTGGGTGGCAATTGTCCGGTCACATCAATTTCTCTGTATTTTGTAACCAATATTTCCTACGCCTTCTCCGTTTTATCTCTATCACTATCTATACTCCATCGATTTGACTCACCAAAGGCAAGGAAAACTTTCGTACAGAGCAATAAATTCTGTGAGAATCTCACGAGTACAATTCCTGAGGTCAGCCATTGTCACCTGTTGAAAGAAAACTGAGTAAAAAGATGATCCAGAAAACGGAGCTGAGTCTACACGTTCCAATTTATCCGCGCAGTTCAGGGAAATCTATTCTCATTAGCTCAGTTATCGCTGCAACTGCACAGTCTTCCTTCGGAGTCAAAATTTGCGCAGTTTTCCTGTTTACACGCAGCGTTTTACCTGCAACATCTTGAACTGCGCAGGCAAACCGGTGTACAAAACGTAGCGTGTAAACCAGCCTTTAGACAAAGAAGGGTAAGTATTAGTTAATGTATTATATAGTTTGTAATTCAAATTGCCTCCTAGAAGTATTTCAACTCTATATATTAACTTTTATATATTGAGGTTTGATTGACTTAATAATTGTATAGTTTTGCACCTTAACCTCAGTGTCTCTGGTGTGTTTTTAATCGATAAATATAAGGATTTAATGAGACATTTTCTATTACAGTATCTCATAAATAAAATGCTCATTTTCTAAAAGGAGATATACAGGGTGGGGCGTAAGTTTGGAAGCAATTTTTCAAACATTAATATAATTCTTAAAAATAAGTTCCTAAGTAGGTGATAGGGTTTAAACTATAGTAGAGACACTACATTATGACGTGGCAGTGTTATTTTTTACAAAAATTTAGTCAATTCAAAAATGTCAGACAAAAGAGAAGCCATTATTGCTCTACACCGTGCCGGGAAGTCAGATTCCGTCATTTCAAAGACTCTCTCAATAGCGAGATCGACTGTTTGGAAGTGTGTGAAGCGTTTTAATGAGAGAGGAGACTTGACTGATCGTCCAAGAAGTGGTAGACCACGCTCACAACGCTCCAAACAACTGATAAAATGTTCCCGAGAGAAGATCAGGAGGAACCCGAAAAGGTCAATACGATTGTTAGCCAAAACAGCTAATGTGAGTCCCAGAACAATGAGAAGAGTTGTCAAAGAAGACCTAAAGATGTCCTCTTTCACCCTCCAAAAGAGACAGACTCTGTCAGAAGCTGTAAAGAAAAAGAGATTGGAGAGAAGCAAAGCACTTCTGAGAGAATTGAAGTCTGGCACGGCTGGTGAAATTGTTTGGTCTGACGAAAAAAATTTCACAGTGGAAATGGCTCACAACCGGAGGAATGACAGAATAATTGGTAAAAGTGCAAAAGACATCCCATACAACCAAAAAACTGTCCACAGAACCATGAAACCTGCTTCAGTAATGGTCTGGGCCACCGTTTCAGAAACTTGGAGATCTCCTTTAATTTTTGTGGAACAAGGCGCCAAAATCAATGCTAAATGTTATAGTGAAAATATTTTGACGCCAATGATGGAGTCAGCTAAGGATCACTTCGGTAATGACACTCTATGGACATTTCAGCAAGACGGCGCGACTTCACATACTGCAAATGTCACTCAAAACTGGTGCCATGACCATCTTCCAAGGTTTTGGTTCAAAGAAATGTGGCCTCCCTGCTCCCCAGATGTTAATCCTATGGACTTTTCAGTATGGTCCATTCTTGAATCAAAGGCCTGTGGTAAATTCCATCGCAGTGTGGATGATTTAAAGCGTTCGCTCCAGAGATCTTGGAAGTAAATTTCACAAGAACAGTTGTGTGCCGCAGTAGTAGGAGTTCGGAGGAGATTTGAGGCTGTTATTAAAAACAAGGGGGGACATTTTGAATAAATTTATGATTTTTGAATTCTTAAAACCCTTATGTAATAATACATAACTGTAAATTATTAAATACATTTTTCGTTGGATTATAATATGCACTTTCATTTGCTTCCAAACTTACGCCCCACCCTGTAGGTAGCTATTAATTCGTTAATATAATTTGTTTTGCAATAAAAATTGATATTCAAGTGCATTAAATTATATATGAAACATGCAAAGTTACATAACATTCAAATTTCACTATTATTTATTTATTAAGATATTTATTGTCTGTAGGGAGACAGTAAACATCAGATTCTCTCACAGTAACAATACTCGTGGTATCATTTCAAATTTCCTGGGTGTTTTTCTGTGACTACATTTTGTATATAATTGCAAGACGGACACAACGAAGAATGCTCAGGATTTATATTTTATGAATTAGATGAGAAATTGTTAATAATCATCTTTATTTACAATTGATTAAACTTATAAAATATGTATTATTATTACCATGTATAAGAGTATGTCAGTTAAAGCCAAATCTTAGATATGTCTAATTGGCTTTAAATTTTAAATTAATTCTTATGTTCCCATGTTAATTTTCAAATTTTGGCTTGAAATCTTCAAAAAATGAGCCAAATTGGCTTGGCTCAGATTTTTTGTGAAATTTTGACTCAAAAATTGGCTTACAATTTTCCAGCCTCTGAAACATGGGTATTATAGGTGTCATATATATATATATCAACCTTACGTTTTCTATATCAATTTACTTTCAACATATTCATAATAGGACACATGCACATTATATAATCTATTAGGTGCAACTGAAATATGAATAGTTATACGTAATGAAATTTATTATATTAATGTCTTCAATTCATTCACATATATTAATTCTTACAGATAGATAAAGTATAGATTATTACCAACTGATGCTATAAGGAATTTCAGTAAACTTAATTAATTTTAGCTGAAGAAATATATTTATATAATAATAAGATTATAAATGTGTATTGTGAACTTGAAAAATATTGTAAATGTCAAGATTATAAACATGAACCTCTACCTATGGTAGCCATATTGCATGCGTATACCATGTACTAGGTATTAAAAAATCTAGTCCTTGAATTAAGTCGTAGATAATATTCACGGTGTAGGAAGTTAAATTTTGACTGAATATTTTATATGAATTCAAATTAGATTATTTAGAAATAAAAATTAAGTCCAATTGGTGAAATATAAATAATTTGGCAGTTGGTGAAGGAAAAAGTCGATATTCAAAGAATGTGATGAAGTATGTATTTCGGTTGAATTTAAATACCTCATATGCTGTTTATATACTATGTAATGGAATACTAAAAGTACACTTTAATATATCTCTGATGGTAATAAAATTAATTTTAAATAATTCATACCTATATAAATCACTTTCTTATTTTCCGCCATAAACATTAAGTACATGCGCACAGCGCAGCTCTTTTATTTCTACATAAATCTAGCACAGTAAACTAATCCACTTTAAATTGTAATATTCTATGTTTTTTAGTAAATTTGTTACTTGCAATTTTTTATCATGAATAATTAATAAATATTCCTTTCAAACTAACTCTATTTTACTGTTTATTCTTCAAAATAATTTAAACGATATTTTTGTCTTTCAGTTAGAAAATGTATCAGTGCGCGTTAGGTTCCTTGTCTGGCTGGTCGTAGGATGATCGCTGGATAAATTTCGCTGATATTATTAAGATTTTTGTAATTTTTAAACATACTGAATACCAAGATGGAGCAAGTTATACAGATTTTGGAGAAGACTACTTCTGCCGGTGAGTTAATGTGAATAAAGTACTACATTGCAAGGTTTTCTCGTGTGCCTTCTATTATCTACACACCATGCGTTCCTGAGCGCTAATGGCTAACTTGGTTAACGCCAAAATAACTTGCCGGTAAATAGGTGGTTAGATAAAAAAAATCAATGAATGTAATTAGAACAATACCATCTAGTTGATGATGAGTTTAGCCTCAATGCTCTACCTTAACTATTTCAATGTCTATTATTCTATTAATAGTGTAATTAGCTACCTTCCTACCTAGGTATGTGTTAAAACTGAACTCATTTTTGCTTCAGGAAGATTTAAATTTGAAATAAACGTGGCAACATATCTTATTAATTTTTTCTCTGGATATGATGATATCTGCAATTGAGTATTGAGCTCTAAATAAGACTTGAGTATAGCTCGGCCAGTCTGCAGAAACTGGTAAAGTGTTCGTAGAGATCTCTTATTTTGTTCGTAGCAAAATTAATGTAAATATAGGGATTAATTCAAAAGTGTTCGTAGCAAAATTAATGTAAATATAGGAATTAATTCAAAATTGTTCGGAGAGAATATCCCAAATATCTCACATATTCTGCAGACTGGAGCTCGGCCATGTTTTAAAGTATGGACAAAGTCGCCAATATATTGACGACTTTTGAGAGGTTGAATGAGTTGAAAAACATGTAAATAACAAGTGAATCACTCCCAAAATAGTCTCAAGAGATGTACATGCATCAGACATGAAGCATTATAATGATTATGCCATGTTTTAAAGTATGGACAAAGTTGCCAGTATATTGGCGACTTTTGAAGGGTTAAATAAGTTTAAAAACATGTAAATAACAATTAAATCACTCCCAAAATAGTCTCAAGAGATGCAAATACATCAGACATACCAAGTGAAATAGTATGTCTCATAAACTCACCATTTCTCTCTCCAGCTCTCTCCAAAATTCAACAATTTCTCTCCAAAATGATCAAATTATCATTAATTCTCTCCAAAATAACATTGTAGCATAGGAGAAAAATAGATAAAACTCGCCATTTGCAATTGAAGGGCTCAAAATAACTGTCACAAACTCGCCATTAAAATGGCGAGTTTGGACATGCTTTATTACTTGGCAGACATAGAGCATAAATTGCATAATGAGGTTTCCTAGTGTAAAATCTTCACCAGAAAGTCAAATTTCTCCTTTAAAGTGTCGTGAATGTGGCGATCATTTTTCACTAAACTGGCGACTTTCCTGCCAGACTTCCAAATATGGTAGCTCGGCCAGTCTGCGACTCTGCAGAATCCAGTCTGTATTTCGCGGTAAATTCCACCGACATGTCGGTGGAATCCAGACTGTATTTCATGGTAAATTCCACCGACGTGACATGTCTGTGGAATTTTTCTCCTTCGACAATAATATTCTATCAAAGTCGGTGGATTTTTAGCTATTTATTCCTATGTAACCATTAATTTTCAGTGGAAAAATGGAGAAAAGGTTGGTGGATCAGCCAAATTACTGGAAATTTATGGTGGATTTTTTCAGCTTTTTCAAAAAGTCAGTGGGATTTTGTGCACCAAATACAGACTGGGCTGGAATATTTTGCCCTTTGAAAATAATATTCTAGCAAAGTCGGTGGATTTTTAATTATTTATTTCTTTGTTACCATCAATTTTCGGTGGCCTAATGGGGAAAAACCCGGAATATGTTAGTGGATCAACCAAATTAATGAAATTTTATGGTGGATATTTTCAATTTTTTGGAAATGTCAGTGGAATTTCGTGCACCAAATACAGACTGGTGCAGAATATGGAACATTCAAGACTCTCTGCGGGAGTTTTTGATTGAATTTTTAGAAATTGGAGATTTCTGCTGGAGATCTTGAATTAATTCCTATGTTACCTTTAATTTAGCTGCAGGAGATTTTGAATTAATTCCTATGTTACCATTAATTTACTAGATTTAGCTGTGGGAGATTCTGAATCTGCTACTGAGAGTCGGAGAGTAACTGTCTCTCAAATTAAAATCTCTGTGGGAGAAGAGGCACATTCTGCAGACTGGTAGCTTGCAGTAGTTAGGTAAAAAGATAAGACGATTAAGACCCAAGTTGGAAGTTCAAACCTAATGAACCAATTGATTTTTAATATGAAATGGTGAGATATCACATTGACACATGCTTTGTAATCCATGTTATTGTTATATATAATATGTGAAGTACCTATAGATCAGCGGTTCCCTATAGCTAAAGGTGGTCCCGTGGACTCAACCCCGAGCAAGGGTTGCCGCAACACTAATTCTGGAATTGGATAGTTTTGATAGTAACAGTTTTGTGTTTAAATACTTTAATGAATCACTATGTTTAATTTCATATTTTTGTGGTTTTAAATATATTTTATTCTAAATTGTTTTAGTTAGTTTAATTTCTGACGTAACAGAGGAAGTATGACTCTTCGTCTATTTCTATAATTTTGGCGGTATATGATGCATATTTTTGTAAACTTAATATGTCACAATCCCACTTACTGTATTCTCTCTGACAACTCCCAATTATGATGATTTGACATCTATCAAAAACAACGTTCCAGTTGCTAACTATTGCAACCAATTGATACATATTATAATTATATGAATAAAAACAATTTTAAATACAGTGAAAGCATTCCCAAATTTAGTTTTCGAGTAATATTAAGATATTTATTTATTTTATTTTTATTTTCTTAGTTGCAATAACTAATACCAAGTGTTGCATATTAATTTATTTCAATACATTTATAGTTCATGTTACAAAAAACTGAAATGCTTAATAGCCTTGTGTTTCATACAAGTTGAATGTTATTCCTAAGAATCCCATGTTATTTGCTGTGCCCAAATCCAAATTTCTGTAAATTTAATCCTATATCTGTGGTGACATCATTCTCAGACAGGTAAAGAATCTTATATAACACCTTTAAACAAGGTGTGTCATTTAAAATTAATATCATTTTTCAAATTATCACCATGAAATATATGGAATAACATATTTAATATAATTATTACATGAATTGATTGCCAAGATCCTGAATGGGAACAATAATGATATAAATTATGAAATATTTGTCAATGACAGTTCTTAATTATGCAGAAACCTAGATTTTGTATCAAACTACCTTCTCATAACCCATGCATGCCATATTTCATTGTCCATTTTTCCTTGAGCATGAAAATAGCCTGTTCAAAGTAATTTAGCTTTGGATAATAGCAATACAAAATTAATTTAATGATTTATCTTTAATTGTAATTGTACATCACTTAACTTTCACAATCCAGTAAAAAAAAATTGTTGCATTTCAACTTGCAAGCCACATATTGTGATTGGTACTCCAACAATATGGTGGTAACATAGTTCTTCTATTTATTTAATTAGATTAAAAGATGCTCATTTTTGTACATATTATCTGATAGAATATTAAAATGAACACCAAAAACTATGCTTGTTTATAACTATCAAAAATCCATTATGTAGAAGAAGCTGGTATATTTAGTATTTACACAATGAAAATTTGAAAGTACTTTGCCATTCATGAACCATCATTAGTTTATAATTAATAATGCTCATTGAGTCATTCATAGATTTCCATCCAGTAATTAATATAGAGAAATAGACTCTGGTGATTGGTTCATTGCTCTAATCTAACTGTTATTTAATTTCTTTCCAGATAAAACAGAGTTGGAGAATGCCCTGAAGTTCTTGAACCAGGCAAAAGAGAGCAATTTGGTGAGAGTTACTTACTTTGTAAAATTGAGACTAAGATTTCTTCAAATAATATATTCTATTCCCTTTTCTTAATATTTTTTCTATTCACATTCCTTATCTTGTGTGTTTTGTTTCAGCCTGAATATGTGAAAGTGCTGAGTGATGTGCTGCAGCATGGCACTAACAGTTCTGTGTCCAGAATGGCAGCTGGTATTCAGCTCAAGAACACACTGGCCTCCAATGATGCCAAAGTGAAAGATGAGTACCAGAGGAGATGGCTTGCCTTCCCTCCCGACACCAGAGCCTACATCAAAAATAATGTTAGTACCTCTCTCACATCAATTAGTGATTACAAACTTGTGCATAATGATACTCGTTTAATTACATTACCTTGGGAGGTGAAATCACCCTACAATTAACATATGTAAAAGATAATATTCAGTTATTGCAAATTTTAATGCAAGAAAATTTACATTTCTCTATTAATTTAGTTTTCTAACTTCCATTGAAATTAATATCAAGATACTTAATTCCACCATAGTACATAATCAACCAAAAGTAGTATAAAAGCTTCATTATTTATTGATCACAATGTATTAACTGAAGTGACTTGTTTTTCAGGTGGTAGGAGCTCTTGGTACAGAGACCACGAGACCTTCTTCAGCAGCTCAATGTGTGGCTCACATTGCAGTGACTGAACTGCCTGTGAATCAGTGGCCTGATGTCATGGAGAGACTCTGCATGAATGTCACTGCACCTGCTGCTACTGACAGTTGTAAAGAAGCTACACTAGAGGCTATTGGATACATTTGCCAGGTGAGAACTGAAACATCCCTAACCTTATTATAGCTATATGCTTATCCAGAAAATTATTAGGTTAGGTAATACGAGTTTAGTGGCACTCAAGTAGTGTGTCTAATATCATAATCAAAATGATTCAACTATTTCTTTAATTGTTAAATTTATAATTCAGTCTGTTACTCCTATTAAATCAGATAGAAAGTAAAAAAATAGCATGTTTTAATTTGATTGGCTGCTGCACATTCAATCCTGTTAAATTATTATAGAGTTGAAATAATTGTGTTACTTCCATAATTCTCTCATTATAAAAAGATTCCATTTCTGTTGTGCAGGATATCAATCCCGATGTGATTGCAAACTACAGCAACAACATCCTGACAGCCATTGTGCACGGCATGAAGAACAGTGAGACAAATGAGCATGTGAGACTAGCTGCCACCAATGCTCTCCTCAACTCCTTAGAATTTACCAAACAAAACTTTGACAGAGAGACAGAGCGTCACTTCATCATGCAGGTGGTGTGCGAGGCTACCCAGTGTGCCAACACACAGATCAAAGTGGCTGCCTTGCAGTGTCTGGTGAAGATCATGTCCCTGTACTACCAGCACATGGAGCACTACATGGGCCCAGCACTGTTTGCCATCACTCTGGAGTCGATGAAGAGTGATATTGACGAGGTGGCTTTGCAGGGTATTGAGTTCTGGTCCAATGTGTGTGATGAAGAGGTGGACCTTTCCATAGAGGCTTCTGAAGCTGAGGAATTGGGCCGCCCTCCTGAGAGAACATCCCGCTTCTATGCCAAGGGAGCACTGCAGTACCTCGTGCCTGTCCTAATGGTTACTTTGGGCAAACAGGAGGAGTCGGATGATGATGATGAGTGGAATCCCTGCAAAGCAGCTGGTGTGTGCATCATGCTGCTTGCCACCTGTGTAGAGGATGGCATTGTACCTCACGTGTTGCCATTCGTCAAAGACAACATCACACACAGTGACTGGAAACTCAGAGATGCTGCCATCATGGCCTTTGGCTCCATTCTCGAAGGTCCCGATCCCACGAAATTGAAACCTGTTGTGGAGCAGGCCATGCCCACCCTCATCAACGCTCTGAAAGACTCGTCAGTTGTGGTGAGAGACACAGCAGCTTGGACTTTAGGCAGAGTGTGTGAACTCAGTCCTGAGGCTGCTGTCAATGATGACTATCTCAACGTTCTACTGGAAGCACTAGTGCTGAGTCTGAAGGCTGAGCCTAGAGTTGCTGCCAATGTATGCTGGGCCCTGAGTTCCCTAGCAGAGGCAGCTTATGAACAAGCAGATGGTCAGGATGGCATGGAGGGAGAGCCAGCCACTTACTGCCTCAGTCCTTACTTTGATGCTCTCGTTACTGTGCTACTGGAGACAACTGATAGGTCTGACGGTGAGTTGATAACTGATAAAAAAAGTAAGATGTGTAAAGTAAAATTCTATACTTGTATGCAGTTTAGTATGTTTACCTTTTTTTTACCATATTTTCATGATTCAATGATTAGCTAATGGAAGAAAAGGAATTTTTTTTATTGAGTATCTCCTTTAATAATTTTTAATTTATTCTAAGTCTGATGATTCATTTCGCTCTCCGTTTTTTATATAATACACTCTGAAATCCCTGTTGTTTTTTTTTTTTTAACTTTCCCCCATTTCATCTTTCAGGTAACCTTAACAACTTACGCAATGCTGCTTATGAAGCACTAATGGAGTTGATGAAGAACTCCCCTCAGGACTGCTACACTATCGTGCAGAAGACTACCATGATAATATTGGAGAGATTACAACAGGTGCTGCATATGGAATCACAGGTACGTGTCATCGAACTAAGTTATGAATTATTGGTCAGTTTCACATCTTTGGTCATAGAAGAAAACACAACACAACAATATAATAATAATTAGCTATTTAACTTTAATTGGTATGCCAGGATAAAAATGAGAACTGTTGAAAAAATAAAAATCATTAAAAAAAATTCTCTTCAGCTATATCATGCTATAAAAATTAAAAACAAATAATTACTATTATAGTTTTTTTTACATAATTGAAGATACTATTCAACTAGCAACATTATCTAACAGGTATTAAATACAGCAATTATATTGTTTTAGAGTGCTCTAACCACCCCTCTTTTGCCAGGTTCAAAGTGCCAGTGACAGGGTGCAGGTGAATGACATTCAGTCACTACTCTGTGCCACTCTGCAGTCAGTACTCAGGAAAGTAACCAAGGAAGACGCCCCTAAGATCAGTGACCCTATCATGACTGCACTGCTACAGATGTTCCAAAGCTCTACTCAGGTGAGGGTCCCCTAATTTATATCATAGCTGTTGAATTCTATAGGCAATGGTACTTAGTAGTTCTTTATAATTAGGCATTTCCGTTACAATAAGATATATATCCAATTTCTCGAAATGTAATTCAGTTGATAGAATCCCAGTAATCTAAACCTACATAATGATGTTCATTACTGTGAACATCCTATCCGCTGTGTAGGGTATGCATAATTGAAATGTTGCGTATTGTTATGTGTTGTGTAGTCATACACGTTGTTTTCATGTTTCCACTTTGTTGCCATGAAGCTAAATCCTAGTATATTTTCTATATACAAGTGTTTGGCATTTGAATGTGCTCTTGATTTGTTGCAGTTAAGTAGTGAACTGCTATGTTTGCTGTGATGTAACTAATGTGATTTGCTTAAGTTTTCTGATCTATGATTATTCTGCGAAATAAAAACTGCTAATGATATTTACTCAATTTGAAAACTTACTTTTAATTTTCAAATCTTCGACCTGTAACTCTATTCAATCATTGTCCAATGTGTTGTTTAATTCTCTCCATATGTTCTGTTGTTTAATTCTCTCCATATGTTCTGTTGTTTAATTATCTCTATATGTTCTGTTTTTTAATTCTCTCCATATGTTCTGTTGTTTAATTCTCTCCATATGTTCTGTTGTTTAATTCTCTCCATATGTTCTGTTGTTTAATTCTCTCCATATGTTCTGTTTTTTAATTCTCTCCATATGTTCTTTTGGGTGTGTCTCATTAGATTAACCTACAGGGCAAGTCTGGAGGAGTGCAGGAGGATGCGTTGCTGGCAGTGTCCACTCTGGTGGAGGTGCTGGGCATGGGTTTCCTCAAGTACATGGAGGCCTTTAAGGTGTGGCTTGGAATGGGACTCAGGAACTACGAGGTGCTGCCCGTCTGTTCAGCTGCTATTGGAGTCACTGGGGACATCTGCAGAGCATTGGGGGATAAGGTAAGGGAACAGAAAAACACAAGGTATGAGTTAAGGGTCTGTTTCACAGCTTCGGTTATATAAAAAAAAAAAAATTATCTACCAATAATAATTTACAAGATTGCAGGTATCGTGGATACCAATTTAAATAGAACTTGTTTCTTGACCGAAAGTGTGAAACCGACCGATAATTCGTAACTTATCCTATAGTTAAATTGACAAAATAGTAAAAGTATAGCTTCAGTTCAAGGTTTACTGTCTGCAAAGTTGAATGTGTTATGGTTGAATAATTAACCAGTTTAAGAAAAAATTAATTAACTAGTTAAATTACTGCATGTGCCTTCTAATATGCCAGTTTGAATTTGTAATATTTATAATATAATTGCGCCAAATAATTGTTAACTAGTGCGCTGCTACATGTGAAATTTATATTTTCGTACATACCAAAGAAGAGGGTTTTGATCTCTTGAATCTTCAGTTGATTATCTATCTTCTCCTTTCCAGGTTGATCCTTTCTGCGATGATTTGATGGAGTTGTTGGTTATGAACCTGAGCAATGACCAGGTTAACCGCACAGTGAAGCCTGCCATTCTGTCTGTCTTTGGAGACATGGCCCTCGCTATTGGCCCCAACTTCATGAAGTACTTGGAGGTGGTGATTCCTATGCTCAAACAAGCTTCGGAAGCTGAGGTAACACTAAATAAATAGTAATCTTTATATATGATATGCAGTTATTATATGCCTGTAAAGTAGATTTATGAAATAAGTTGGATTTGTAAACTATAGGTTTAGCCAAGTTCATTGTTGTGTATGTATATATTTTCTTGTCACAAACTATTCATTCCATTATACGGGAGAGGACAGAGTTCTAATTAAATTGTTTTCTCACAGGTTGACCGTAGCGATTTTGATATGATCGACTACCTCAATGAGCTTCGTGAAAGTTGTTTGGATGCATACACAGGTGAGAACTATTCTTCTTAAAGTTATAGCAACTCAGAACAAGGAAATCTACAAATTTGATGACTCGTTGCCTGTGAATAATATTTTACCATAATGTTATGGACTTCAAAATCATGATGATTCTAGAGAGTGAAAATAGGACATACTCACATTTTACCCGCCTTTATTTCAGTTTGTAATTTTGCAGCATATTTTCTAAATGAATAGCTACCTCTTATTTGTTTTCAAGTCACTTATACAAATATTTGTTTGTTGTTTAGGTATCATCCAAGGTCTGAAGGGTGCAGAGGACATCCCCAAGCCTGAGGTTCAGTGCCTCTCTGAACACGTTCCTAACATCATGGAGTTCGTTAACAGGGTTGCTTTGGATGAGGAGAAGAGTGACAGTGTTATTGCCAGTGCTGCCGGACTTATTGGGTAATTAGAACAGCTCTACATTACTCATCAAAACCTTAATTATCATATGTCTCTTCTGCTGAGATATTTCAGTTCTCCTTGCCATGCTAATGCTCTTCATGTTTCCACAGTGATCTGACTAGTGTATTTAACGCCAAGATGCTTCCACTGGTGGAGATTGACAGCATCTCCAACCTTCTCATTTTGGGACGCCGCTCTAAGACTAACAAGACTAGAACGCTATCTACATGGGCTACCAAGGAAATAAGGTGAGTTGATGGTAGAGTTAGTGATATCAATTGGAATCATCCACCTGACGTCCATTCTTGTAGTTTTAGTTACTTTAGGTCTAATCCTAACCCATGCCTTTTCACCTACAGGAGGCTGAAGAATTCTGTCGCCAGTACCAATGGAGGAGTTGGACTACAGATGCAACAGCCATTCATCAGCGCGTGGTGAGTAGTCTAGCCTGTAAGACCTGGTGCCACTCTCAACCCTCAGGCACTCAGACTTGCTTGCCATCAATTTCAATGCGTTAATTCACTGTAAAGGTGTGCTGCCATCCTCAGGGTTGAGAAGGTAATATCCCTGTCATTGCTTATCAACGTTAGTTAATAAATCTGGGCAAATTTGGTGATAACTAATGAACTGCGTTGTGAGTTGGAACATTAAAACTAATTTCCCTCTGGTCTTATGCCTAAATATCTTTGCATCTGAAGTGCATTCAAATGAATAAGTAGCATAGCCACTCACAAGCAGTTGTCTCTCTCTGACCATCCAATTTACTCAACTCTCTTCCACTCTCATCTTTTGAATCATGGACATGCTATTGTACAAATGTCAAGCTGTTACATGCTACCGTACAAATGTCAAGCTGTTACATGCTACCGTACAAATGTCAAGCTGTTACATGCTACCGTACAAATGTCAAGCTGTTGAGTAGTGTGTTGAACAGTTCTCAGAAAGATAGAATGAGGAGAGGTGAAATGAAAGCATCCCCACAGGAGGTGGTTAACGTTATCTTTTCTGTTGCAGATGAGAGCGGATGGTATAAGTGTATATGTGTTTGTAAATGGTGTCTTTACGCAAGAATGGACTCTAGTTCCCTCTCAATACATTCTCAGGGGAGAGTCATTATGCTAGGAATGTCTCCAATGAATATTTATCACATGTCAAGGGATGATCCGTTTGATTGTGCTATGGCTACTCTAGGCTGAATACTCAATTGCACAAGCTTTTCAAAAACTGTATATTATACATTAATTCATAGTAATCATGACCATGGGGTGAGTGTGCATTAATTGAGTATTCAGCCTCTCCTTCTCCCTGAGTTACAATGTATTGTGAGGGAAATGCGCCCCTATGAAGAGGGGAAAAAGGGGCAATAATTCACAGCCTACCTACCTTCCTTCCTCAATACTCTTCTAGTTAGCACACCACTGCCTAGTGACTAGTTTGTGTTTCTCTCTTTTCTTTCTCTCTGATGTTGCGAGGTTCTGCGCGAAAGCATACGTATACAATGTGTAAGATAGGCTGAAGATATTATTTGGATAGGCCAACCAGTTTGTTGTTGAAAGATTCTATTCCATTTTTGTGTATCATAGAAAGTCGTTATGAAATTGTTGCTAATGTTGTTTGTTTAGCGTTGTAGGGGAATGCTTAGCTTTAGAGAGAAGAAGTACGTGCCTTTAGTATATTTCAGGTGAAATGGTGACCTTCATGCCATCAATATGTTACACTCTAGTCAGAGAATTCAAAATACTTTGTACCTCAATTATTTCGGTAGTAGCTACACAGCATATTGACGGAATGACTTCTGTAAATCTTATGACAGTGTGATACTTTAGTAGCTAGGGTAAGATCCCAGTTATCGGACACTTAGAAAATAACGTGTCCGAAAATATGGCCCGTCCGATAACTCTGATCTTACCCTAGCTAGCGTGTGTAGAGTGAAGTGACTAATATAACTTGCCAAGGCGTGTCTACACACGCAGCCATTTTCCTCATCAATAATAGTCCTATTCAATAATTTAGTTTTAAACTCACACCTCATTTAGTCACGGTTCAACTCTACTAAATGTTTATATTATTTCTCGTAAAATAAAAAGTAATTCATTTCGAATCGTTGAGCAATGCAGATATTTTATTTACATCTAATTCCTTCAAGAACCGTTCACGCGCAGGGTTTTTGAAGTCCAGACTTTTTGCTAAGCTCCTCCTACTTTTTCCACGAGAATGTAAGATGCAACAATAAAATAATTATTTATTTCAGTTTGTATCCATGATACCTAAATAAATAATTATTATATCGCTTTTTCTTATTTTCTCGTGGAAAAAGTAGGAGGGCTTATCAAAAAGTCTGGTGGAAAGACTTCAAAAACCCTGCGCGTGTACGGGCCTTCAGAATATGTACCAATTCTATCCCCTGCTCTATAGTTTCGTATGTTAAGGTGTTTTATGAATGCTATCATGTATTTTAAGCTGTCTGTGATAATGAAGGGAGTGACTGTACAAACTGTTGCAAGGGCAAAGAAATTAGTTATTTTAAGTCTCAATTTTAGGGAATAAGATATCATAACTTAATGTTCAGAGTGTGCATGACTGTTCAGTTCTGCACAGACATTAAAAACCATTTTATCCCATTTCTTTGCCCGTGCAAATGTGTGTTTCGTAATATTATAGGTGCGAAGAAGTATGTAGATATTTATCGAGAGTATATTTTAGTGCAAAGTATGTTAGGTAGGTGTCCTTTCTAAACAGGAGTATGTATTTATGTTAGTATGTAAGTGAAGGTGTAATCACAAGAGGAGTATCAGGTTACTAAGTATTCTAAGAGAGTTGGTACGCAGGTACAATATATATGTTTAACAAGTGAGGTATGTAGGTATTTTTGTAGCGGAGTGTTCAGGTGATACTACTTTACGTGAAAGAGGGCGTGGTTTTATCCGTGGACTTGTGATTAAGAGGATTTTACAGTGCGCTTAAAGACCGCCGTCACTCGGGACATTCTGACCCTGTACAGCCAAATTGTAGACCCTTGGGGCGGCGGGCGTTGTAAGTGCATTACTTTTGCTAGGCCTAATAAATGAGAGCTGTGATAGTTTTGATAGACCTATTTATATTGTGAGCGAGTGTGCTGTGGAAGAAAGTGCGCGAGTCATTCCACTCCTTCATTTAAAGAGTACTCTATAGTTTCTTTCAGCTGTTGAGTTGAGGAGAGTAGTACTCCCATGTAATTATCATATCTTAAGGTAGTGTAATCAGTACTCTTAGGGTTAGAGGGACTGACTCCTTGATGAACACTTTACCTAAAGCTCAATAAGCAGTGCTTCAACAAGGAATTTTGTCTCTGTCCTTGGTCTGACTTGCTACGGTCAGGCAAGGACGCGATTGAGGAAAATGGATACGGAAATTATTAACTGCTCATCTAACTATTTAAAATGTTATTTCATTGGAAGGTAAATACCACAGAAAAGTTTTTCCTTGTCCATTTTCTGTACTTACAACAAACCTTTTCTCAGGAAGTTTCATTTGTTCCCACTACACTTTAAAGTGTTCGTAAATTGTCCAAATTCTTAAAAATTACCACCAGTTTGGAGAAAAGGTTTGCCAAATATATTCTAGTTTCGTATGTACTTTCTAGGTGACTCTTCTAAATTTTTTGAATTTTCAGTGGTGTTCTATCTTTTTTTTGTATAATATTTTAGAGGAGAATCATTTGAATCCTCACTTTCAATTTTCTTTGCTTACTCACACCACTGAAATGAAGCCATTTGTTAATTTCTTTATTGTTCTTGGAATCCACTTACTGAAAATTGTACCAATATAAGATTATTCCTATATTTTTCTGTTTGTTTTATTCATCCGTGTGCGCGATATAGATCCGCTGATCTGAAGCGCTAGGAAGCCAAACCATCATATTCATCCGTGTTTAGGCTATTTTTAAATTGTCTCTATGACAAATACTCAAAAAAGTGTTAATGTTGCACTCAAAGATGAGGTTTAATAGAAATATTAAAAAAAAATATTTTGGACCAAAATATCTTAGTTACCGTGTTAAAGATTACGTTTTCTATGGAACTTTATTCATAGAAAATAATTCAGGGATAAACTAAATGAAGTAAATTCAAAACTACTATATAAGACCATGTTATTATGATCTATTACATTAAAGGAAAAGAACTAATAAATATGGAGAGGTAATAATTGAATAACCTATAGATATTTCGCTACTGAAAAAGTAGACTGATAAATTAAAGATGGGAGAATCAATCAAATTACTATTGTAAGTTTGTAACACAATGTTGAAATTTTGAGTCCCGTCCCGTTGTAATAAAATTGAAGCCAATCTAAATAGACCAAATATTAGGTAAAAGTAGTGCTAGTTTTAGAATTATCCATACTATCGAATAGACAGGTATTGCCCTGTGAAATTTTAAGTTTGTCTATAGTATCTCCTTTTTGAGTTTAATTCAAAACATCATAACTTACACTTATGTGCAAAAGAATGTATAGAATGTATTCGAACATTTTTAGGAAACTAATACGCCTTGCACTATTTAAAGTAGGGTAAGTTACGAATTGCCGGTAAGTGTCGCATCTTCGGTCATATAAGAAAAACTATATAATAATTAAAAAATTAATTATTATTATTATATAGTTTTTCTTCTATATGACCGAAGACAAGTGACTCCGACCGATAATTCGTAACTAATAATATTAGGATATTCCATCAATAAATATGCTGATTGCATTAAAATTATTAACAAGAATTTTATTTGTATGTTATTCCCTCTTCCTTTTAGTCTACTGTTCCATTACCAATTCACATCCCCCCTCAGAAGATGCAATGGACTGTGTCAGGGGCCTAGACACTCCCCGGGGGCGTCAGTCTCTTATTTACATGCTATATCCTAACTAAAAATTGAATCCGATCCCTAATTTGAAATATACTAAATTCATTCAATTAGCATATATATTGTTCTTCTTCAGTGGATTTGGATTCTAGATATCTTGGCTACTAAAAGGTTTGGAATTAATCACCTTAAATTTAGTATCAGGGTTGGCGATTTTTGGGCCCAAAACTGTAGTAATTTGGATTAAGTATTTGCTTTTTTAATTTTTAACAGAAATAACAAGTCTTGTTATTTCTGTTCCGTTAAAAATTAAAAAAAAAATTTATACCTCTTGAAGAGGTAAATAAAAATAGGAAAATATATAGACAGCTCATAGTTCTCATTTTCACGCACTAATTATGAGGAATGTATTTCAATGTTGAATTGTTAAAGGGTCGTACACACGCATGGTTTTTTTTTAAATCTCCACCAGACTGTTTGCTAAGCTCCTCCTTTTCCCACAAGAATATATGAAAAAACTATATAAATCTTATAATTATTACTTACAGGCAAACCCCACTTTAAGTCAAAAATCGTACCTCACATTAACTTCGAAATAGAACTTAAAGCGGGGCAGACCCAGCTTTAAGAACAAGAACACTAATACTATGCATCTTATTTTGAATGGTTTCTTGTTTTAAAAATAATTTACCGTAAAGCTGATATAAGTAAGTTCGGGTTGAACTCCGCTTCAAGTTGTCCTGTTATAAAAGCGAGTCTGCCTGTATTTTGGTTGGTATCCATGATACTTGCAGGTATAAAATTTGTAATAATTTTTGTATGATTTATATCGTTCTTTTTATATTATTGTGGAAAAAGAAGGAGGAGCTTAGCAAAAGACTGATGGAAAGACTTAAAAATCCCTACGTGTGTACGGCCCTTTAGTGTCTGTAACTTCATTTCAAACTGGTGAACCATTAAATTCTTATACCACTATGAAATTAGTAATTAAAACTTATAAAGGGAAATATTAGATATATTTTCTCCACTGCATGATTTATTTTTAACTTTTGGGTTTATAAGAAAGGCTTCTATCAAATTAGAAGAAAAGATTAAAATAATATCTTAATTCTGATAAAAAAAAAAAAATTTACCTTCAATATGCGACATCAAAATAAAAGTATATCGACTCAACGGAGTCCTGTTTCTATATTTATTTTAACATTTTCCTTCGATTCTTTTAAAACGAAATTATTGTTTACTCTAAAGTTCTAAACTAAATATAGTAACGGGGCACCATTCAGTGAAGATAGAAAACTTGCTGTCAGTTTTGCAACCTACCTTCCACATTTGACTCCTTTGCGACTATGTTGTCATACTCAATGTTGTGAAAAACACCATAGGTGGAACATCTTTTGAAACACCAAATAAGCATCTAAAGCTTATAGAAGTGATTATATTTCAACTCGAATATTCATTTTATTTTTGAGAATTACGACATTTATATTATGCCGTTAGGACATTATTTAGCCTCTTTAGCTCTAGTGGGCGACTTTTGATCAACAGTTATGAAACTTCGATAAGAATAACTCGAATTTTCTTGTTTTTGAGTTATGACGACGTTGTCGCAACGGAGCAACATTGTGAAGTATAGCGCTTCCGTAACAGTGGCTATACTTTCTTAGTTACGAACCGCATTATCTGTACTCTGTAGACTTCCTTCTAAAGTGACTTTCTCTCTTCTTACCACAATGGAAATGGCTTTAGCTCAGTGAATCAGTAAGTAGGGTAAGAACAATAGCAATGTACACTGACAGCAATAAAGCAGTTCAGTGTTAGGCTGACAGCAGAGGCACCAGCACTGTGAACATCAAAGGTGAGTTGGAGACATTCAGAAGAGATAGAATTGCAAAGGAGTTTGTTGTTTCATCTTTGGAATTATATCGATTAAAGTTATACCCGTTTCTAGTTAATTCCTTTCACAAATAAATGCACAACTCGTAGGTTTGATTCTTAACAAAACCAGTAAGAGGAATAGCTACACTGTCATAGAAAATCTTTTGGTGGAACCACGCAGTACTCGGAAACTGGGCGCTAACGTAATGTAATTCATCAATTTTAACTCTGATTAGTTCATGACTAGGGTTGTGACAATATGCGTTTAGAATAATGGATCCTGAATATATAATAGACGGATTGAATTAAAGACTATTCAATCGTTCTAAACCAGCAATATGTAGTATTCGATACCATTTCGCTTCGTTCCGTCTTAAGATCTATGATTTTCAACGCATATTGTCACAGCCCTATACATGACGTTCACTTCCCGAATACTGAGTGTCTGTGTAGTGCAACGTTTCCCTGAATATATTTCATAATATTGCGAATATTCCAACTAAAATGACTTCCTTTGTAATTATTCTCTGAATCAAGATTATTATACAGGCGGGCCCCGCTCTTATGACAAATGGTAATAAGAGCGAGGCGTGACTCACGTTCTTATTTAATTGCAACTCTGTATTTTCTATGAGTTACATTAAAAGAAAATGAATTAAAGTTAGGAGGTGGAAGTTCAAAATAGCTAATGATTTATATTACTAATTATCAGTCACAGCTTTATTCTTACTCAGTATAGGTGAGTAATTAATTATATTTATATAACTGCAGGTATCGCGGGCAACAGTTAAGAATAATGTTAAAATAATAAATATTCTGTGGAACCGTCCGATAACTTGCAACTTACCCTGCAGCCAATAATATTTTACAGTGAATAAAATAATTAACATTACTGTTTGCTCAATGTAACACAATTACATAAATGAAAGTATCGAACTTATTACTCACCTATTCTGAGTACATTTAATTCATTGGGTACTTTGAACTTTCATTCAATATTTTCATCATTTCAATATATGCTGAGTCATGCTTTCATAACCATTTTTAATCTATCTCATAGAAAATGAGAATTTTAAGGAGTCACAATTATATAATAACTAGAGCAATACCTCTCTCTTATTACCATTAGTAATAACTCTGGGTCGTTATTTTTGGTAATAAGGGCGGTAAAACAAATTTACAATAAATGGACGCAGTTTTTAGTTTGGTTTAATTTTTCCACAGAAGATGGAAAATCCAAAAATTGTGTTCGTTTTTTCTGGCAAGAGAAAATCAGGCAAAGATTTCGTAACAGAAAAGCTGCTTGAGAGGTGAGTTCACATTCTCCTTAAAACTACATTGGGTATATTCAGTAATTCTTCTAATCAATACAGTAATTTACTTTTCAAATGCACGAAATGATCATAAGTATATACAGCCATTTCGGTACTTAAAAATAGCGAGCCGAAAAACGAACGGGCTTGACCGGGAATTGAACCCGGGACCACTCGCACCCTAAGCGAGTATCATACCCCTAGACCATCAAGCCATGAAGAACATGCTTGGATGAGTGAATACTAATACTTTATTTTTCAAAGTTTATATTAACCCTTTCCCTCCTGACGGCATCTACAGTAGTCATGTAATTATATATGCTATTTTAATATGATAAGCATGAACTTGACTGAAATTTCCGTTCTGGGCCGCGAATGTGAAAATGTATTTTCTATAGTTATTAAATACGATGATGTGTTATTGAGACTCTAATAATATGCTTTCTAAGAAAAATAAAAAAATACCAAAAATAAGTCTCAGGGAAGAAAGGGTTAAATAAATACTTTCACATTTAAATGATTTAATAGATGTGGACATGGAGAATTGTTATGAACTTTCTTTCAAATATTTACTAGGGTCAGTTACGAATTATCGGTCAGTTTCACATCTTTGATCATATAAGAAGAAAGGACATGATAATAATTTATTTTTTATTTGAGTTGGTATCCATTACACGGTATTGATTCCTGCAGGCATCATGGATACCAACTAAAATAAATAGTATTATATAGTTTTTCCTTTTATGACCGAAGATGTGAAACTGACCGATAATTCGTAACTTATCCTATTAGTGAAAAATATTGCGATATATATATATACATATAGGTTCAGCAAAGATGTAGCTACGATCATCAGACTGTCGGGTCCTATCAAGCAGCAGTACGCAGTCGATCACGCTCTTAGTTATGATGAACTCCTGAGTTCTTCGGACTACAAGGAGAACTACCGCAAAGATATGATAACCTGGAGTGAAGGGATACGACAACAACAACCTGACTTCTTCGTCACGAAGGCAGTGGAGATGTTCAATGGTGAGACCTGGAAAAGTATACAGGGAAAATTATTAGAGATTTTTAGAATTTTTTTTTTTTTGTTTATCAAAAGGGTAATTAAACCAATTTTGTTGATTGCAAATAGATTTATTAAATACACTGATACGTCTTGAACATTCATTAGTACTTAGTTTGACAAAATTCAGAATGCGTAATTGCTTCAACGGTTGGTTCCCCATTCCACTCACTGTTTCCCTACCCCCATCACAGTCAAAATCATTTCAATTGCTTTTTTTTTTGTTTGTTTGTTTAGTATGTAGCTATTCAGGGGATGAACATCTGCCATAGTTTGAATAGACAGTTATTACCCTTTTTTGTAAAAAATATTATTCGAGTTTGAAAAAAAAAACTAAGTTTTCTTCTACAGTTTTGATCACACATGTAATATATATTTTTCCGTGTAAAGTCCTAGTTAAGGTCAAAGTTGCACTCAGCTAGGGACGGGTCTCAGAAAAAAGGCAACTGTATCATCTATTACAAACCAGTGTGGGAAAATAACTTGTGACGAGATTTCTCTTGCCTTGTAGCTGCATTACGTATACAGACTGTATACAGGCATGCATTTCAACTTAACTTCTGTTTCTTCGTTTGCTTTTCCGAGACACCTCTGTTGTTGTTTTTTTTTCAAATTTTTTTTTTCCGAAGCTTATAGTCTGAAGCAACATCAGTAATATTTTTTGGGTGTATTTTTTTTATTGGTGTTCCATTACATGTTGAAACATCTTTATAGAACATATGTTTGGCATTGGGAAAGACGGTGAAAATCGGGGATTGCAGCACCACGATTTCGTGTTATATGTTGACTAGGATAATTAATTGAATCAGTTGCATTCAATCTGAACATATATAGCTATGCCAAAATGATAGCTAAATAAGTCACAAAACTTCAATATACCCGTCCTATAAAATGTGGAGTTGTATGACTGTAGTTTGATGCGACAGAGAATCTGTGATTTTCGAGGAACGAAAAAACTTGTTTTTATGTATCGATTATATTAAAATTTCTAAATAATTTAAATCGAAACTCAACATTTTATATACAATGAGTCTCAAAGATAGGAAGATATTTTGATATTAGATTTAAAGTCAAGCGCAACTTTTCGAAAGTTTTTATCCAAATCGAATTATTATTTTTTATATCTTTAAGAATGAAGTTTTGTTGATTACATTTATTATATGTACCAGGATGACATATAATAAATAATCTGGAAGAGTCAAGTCCATTGGGATTTGGTACCTGAACTGTTGTAATTTGGATTATGCATTGTTTATTTCACTTTTTACCAATTTTTAACGCTAATAGCAGTTTTAGAGGATAGCGCTAGGGTTATGCTAACTACGAGGTTTGAGATTTTTGTGTTCGATAGTCTTCATTTACTATCACCTCTTCATTTTCCTCTTCCATCGCAGCCACCGGTGATTGAGTCTCTTTTCGTCACATTCCTTGGTAAGTGACTGCATTCGTGGAGTAGATTTTCTACATTCATGAGCATTGTCACCGAAGGTGGTAAGTGACTTTGTTCATGGTGCCACTTTCTTTTCTGACTGCTTCTTCCAGACCCTTGTACTCTATTTCCTATTAACGTCAGCGATATGGCTGAAGCAGATGTTAAACCCGTACTAAAATAAAATAGTATAAATATTGAAATAGTTTTGATTACACAGTGTATAATTTACCTCCCTATTCTGTGCCAAAAGGACGATATTATCATATCTCAGAAATGTATTTAAATAAGTGATGGAAACCTGTTAAGGAATTAGCAAAATATTCCCTTTTGTATGACAACTTTTCCCCTCTCTAGGCTCTAAGTTCCCTGTCTGGATAGTAAGTGATGCCAGACGTACGAGTGACATCGCGATACTCACCTCACTGTACAACTGCGTGACAGTGCGCCTAACAGCAACTGAGGCAGTGAGAAAGGAGAGGGGATGGCAATTCACAAAGGGTAAGGGAAAATAACGCAAAAGAGGGAAAGAAATAATTCATGTCTCGTGGCAAAATTGAATATTTTTTGTCACATACACTAATAAATTTTTTTTATTTCGATTGATAACTTATCAGATGATACGAAATATGCTTGATGTTTAAAGAAAGTAAAAATGAACTATAATCTTTAAAAATGCTTATCTCAGAATATAGAATAAAATATTCTTTTTAAGCCCAATTTTCCTCTAATGGAATCTGATTGTTCGGATAAATGACTTTGTATATCCCTGCAGTTTCTTTTTTTGCTTCAAGATAAGAAGTTACAGTGTATCTGATGTAACTACCCACATTATTTGCTTAATTTTTACCATTTCAAAAGCTACTTAATAACCAAAATCTAATTTGTTCTCAGGCGTTGACGATGCCCCCAGTGAGTGCGATTTAGACGAGTACAATAAGTGGGACCAGCTGATAGACACCTCTAGCAGTGACTTGAAGTTTTTGGAAGAAAACATCTCCACTTTAGTTACAAGATACACTGCTCTGTCAAAGAAATGAAATGATAGGGTGACTTACGAATTGTCTCTCAGTTTCTCATCTTGTGTCAGATAAGAAAAAACGTTATAATAAATAAATATAATAAATTATAATATAATAAATAATTATTGTTCAATTTTAATTGGTAATCATGATATCTGCATGTATAATGGTTACAAAGTAATGTAAAAAATTAAATAATAATTACTATATACATAGTTTTTTCTTATATGACCGAAGATGTGAAACTGACCGATAATTCGTAACTCAATTTACTTAGTGTACCAATGATAGGTGTAGCATTAAATTATTCAGACTCCAATAGCTAAAGGTTTAATTTCGCTTTGAATTTCTGTAATTGATTAGATAAGCAACTCTATATTAATATCTGTAAATGTGTATGAAAATATATCAATTGTAAGTTGTTAACTTTTGTATATTCGTTAGTATTAATATAACATCTTATTGTTCACATCATAATGTATGCACCAATTTTGAAACAATATTAGTTTGTTCAATGGAAGAATTTTTTTTTTTTAAGTTTTTTCAAGTATATAATTTAAGGAAAAATCTCGACTTAAGTTAAAGTAATATTTACGATTTTTTGCCCGAAAGTTCCCTAATTAGGGGTATTATATAAGGGCTTGATGTTAGTGTAACTTTTTTACTTTTCATCAATAAATATCCTTATCCTTGTGTAACAGAACCATTAATTTGTAAATTATTTTTCTTTGGGTTGGTAAAGGATAACTCTAACAAAACAATAAACTTTATTCAAAGGAAAAGTACACCGTAAAGGCTGACAAAAGTAACTCTATACACATGACCGTAAATACATAACTACATGGGAGGGAAGTCAAGCCTTGCCTTCTTCTAACGAGTCCTGAAATACAATAGAACATTTCAAGAAAAAATAAAGAAAATCATTGAAAGATATTATAGCAAAAAAGAGTAATGTTACTTATAAGATTCTACCTAGCTACAATCTACAAAAACTGGCGGCATTGTCAAATTGCTCCGAATGTTAATGTTATATTGATATTTTTTTCAAATATTATAATTTAGCTATAATGAATAAAAAATTTATATGATAAAAGTGTAGTTTACTTATTTTTGAAGCACACTAAAAAAGAGTCTACCCTCTCTACTCACCAAACTAGGCAAGTCTAGACACTCTCTACTCACCAAACTAGGCAAGTCTAGACACTCTCTACTCACCAAACTAGGCAAGTCTAGACACTCTCTACTCACCAAACTAGGCAAGTCTAGACACTCTCTACTCACCAAACTAGGCAAGTCTAGACACTCTCTACTCACCAAACTAGGCAAGTCTAGACACTCTCTACTCACCAAACTAGGCAAGTCTAGACACTCTCTACTCACCAAACTAGGCAAGTCTAGACACTCTCTACTCACCAAACTAGGCAAGTCTAGACACTCTCTACTCACCAAACTAGGCAAGTCTAGACACTCTCTACTCACCAAACTAGGCAAGTCTAGACACTCTCTACTCACCAAACTAGGCAAGTCTAGACACTCTCTACTCACCAAACTAGGCAAGTCTACACACTCTCTACTCACCAAACTAGGCAAGTCTACACACTCTCTACTCACCAAACTAGGCAAGTCTACACACTCTCTACTCACCAAACTAGGCAAGTCTACACACTCTCTACTCACCAAACTAGGCAAGTCTACACACTCTCTACTCACCAAACTAGGCAAGTCTACACACTCTCTACTCACCAGACTAGGCAAGTCTACACACTCTCTACTCACCAAACTAGGCAAGTCTACACACTCTCTACTCACCAAACTAGGCAAGTCTACACACTCTCTACTCACCAAACTAGGCAAGTCTACACACTCTCTACTCACCAAACTAGGCAAGTCTACACACTCTCTACTCACCAAACTAGGCAAGTCTACACACTCTCTACTCACCAAACTAGGCAAGTCTACACACTCTCTACTCACCAGACTAGGCAAGTCTACACACTCTCTACTCACCAGACTAGGCAAGTCTACACACTCTCTACTCACCAAACTAGGCAAGTCTACACACTCTCTACTCACCAAACTAGGCAAGTCTACACACTCTCTACTCACCAAACTAGGCAAGTCTACACACTCTCTACTCACCAAACTAGGCAAGTCTACACACTCTCTACTCACCAAACTAGGCAAGTCTACACACTCTCTACTCACCAAACTAGGCAAGTCTACACACTCTCTACTCACCAAACTAGGCAAGTCTACACACTCTCTACTCAACAGACTAGGCAAGTCTAAACACTCTCTACTCACCAAACTAGGCAAGTCTACACACTCTCTACTCACCAAACTAGGCAAGTCTACACACTCTCTACTCACCAAACTAGGCAAGTCTACACACTCTCTACTCACAAAACTAGGCAAGTCTACTCACAAAACTAGGCAAGTCTACACACTCTCTACTCACAAAACTAGGCAAGTCTACACACTCTCTACTCACAAAACTAGGCAAGTCTACACACTCTCTACTCACAAAACTAGGCAAGTCTACACACTCTCTACTCACCAGACTAGGCAAGTCTACACACTCTCTACTCACCAAACTAGGCAAGTCTACACACTCTCTACTCACCAAACTAGGCAAGTCTACACACTCTCTACTCACCAAACTAGGCAAGTCTACACACTCTCTACTCACCAAACTAGGCAAGTCTACACACTCTCTACTCACCAAACTAGGCAAGTCTACACACTCTCTACTCACCAAACTAGGCAAGTCTACACACTCTCTACTCACCAAACTAGGCAAGTCTACACACTCTCTACTCACCAAACTAGGCAAGTCTACACACTCTCTACTCACCAGACTAGGCAAGTCTACACACTCTCTACTCACCAAACTAGGCAAGTCTACACACTCTCTACTCACCAAACTAGGCAAGTCTACACACTCTCTACTCACCAAACTAGGCAAGTCTACACACTCTCTACTCACAAAACTAGGCAAGTCTACACACTCTCTACTCACAAAACTAGGCAAGTCTACACACTCTCTACTCACAAAACTAGGCAAGTCTACACACTCTCTACTCACAAAACTAGGCAAGTCTACACACTCTCTACTCACAAAACTAGGCAAGTCTACACACTCTCTACTCACAAAACTAGGCAAGTCTACACACTCTCTACTCACCAAACTAGGCAAGTCTACACACTCTCTACTCACAAAACTAGGTAAGTCTACACACTCTCTACTCACCAAACTAGGCAAGTCTACACACTCTCTACTCACCAAACTAGGCAAGTCTAAACACTCTCTACTCACCAAACTAGGCAAGTCTACACTCTCTACTCACCAAACTAGGCAAGTCTACACATCTCATTAGGTCTTTAACAGCATCAGCGCAGACCAGACTTTGCTTGGGATTCTGCTTGTAGCAGTCTATCACCGCTTGTTCAGCAGCTGAGCAGTGATTGCCCAGTTGCTGGTGGTTTCTGCTGAAAGCTGCCTCTACTTCATCTGCTGTTTTCTGAGCCTCAGAAACAAGCAGAGCTGTGGTCTGAACGAACTGAAAACAAAAGAGATTTAGTGACAATGGTTAGATAATTGAATAGGTTGGTACACCTGAAGGTTAGGCTACAACAATCTTTCTCTTATTCAGTTCTTTGACGTCACGGACGCATAAAACTCTTACTTATAATATATCCTAGCTATCTTGGAGTACTTAGAGTGGTTCTTACCATCATGATTGGGAAATTTTTCCCTATATTAAGGTATGTTTGCAACATACTGTGAAACTAAATGAAACAATTCCCTAAGTCACATAGCACAACGTCTGAGCCAGAATTTACAGTGTTTGCTTTCTGATTTATTTTGGTCACTTTCGTTTTTTTTTTTTTTGTCAATTGATTTTTTAGTAGGGGATTTAGTTTAAATATATTAGCAGATAGTTTAAATATATTAGCAGGTAGAGCGTTAAACAGCACACCTCTTTTTCTCTCTCCAACATCTTTGTCTTCCATGTATCCTCTACAGAGGAGATAGCAGCCTCTTGTTCCTGCTGCAGACGTCCCAAAGCTCTCTTCGCCTCCTCTGGGGGAATGCCAGGCCAGGGATTCACTGGGGAACTCAAGGGTCTGCAAGAGACACAAAAAATGAGCAGTTAAAGAAAATAGTGTCTATAAATTTATCTCATTGAAAGAAAAATAAATACCTTCTTGATAGATGGAAGAGAGTTCATTAAAAGTTAATGGAAGTGACACTTTAAATGAGTAATGGCTAGTTATGAAAGCAAAGAACTCACTTTGAACTGGTATGAGTATTTGAGGGTGGAGGGGGAGGGGGTTTGGCAGTCTGCGTGGGTGAGGGTGTCTCCGGGGGAGGCTCTGCCTTAGAAGATGCTGCATCTGAAATTATTAAAAATTCCTTTTTCAGCTACTTTTGAATTTGATCAAACCAACAATTTGTGACATGAGAGACATCTCCCAAAAAAAAGTTTAAAAAATGCTTTAAGGGTTAAATCCAACAGTTGACCTTTTCTTCAACAGACAATTGTTAAAATATACCCAAGAAAGTGACAACTTCCATACCAACCAATTAGCTACTCTTTTTATAATTAGAGAAATAAATCGAACTTAACTGATTTCAGAGTCACCTTGTGATACTTTTATTAACAATTATATAACATTTAAATTCAATCACCAACTTGAAATCATTCATTTGATCATCTAATAATGAATTGTTATATTGTAGCTAAAATAAATAGCTACATGCACAACAATAAATTGAAGTAAAATTAGTGAAATCATTCTGCTTTTGTATAGAATATTCACCTTCTAACTGTCCTTTCAACCGATGTGCCAGACTGTCAGAAACCTGAAAAAGAGCAGTTGAAAATAAACTATTGCCAAATGTTTTATACTGGAAGTAGAAACTAGACTGTGAAATAAATATAGGCACTAGAAGAAAATTCCTTAATTGAATTGATAGTGAGTGATTGGAAAATAGTATGGCTATTGGTTATCAAACTACATAAAATAATATCCAAATGTTTAATCCTTGACACACTGTCAAGGATTAAAAAAAAACCAAGTCTTTAGACAATTTTGTAAATTCCTTCATTTTTCTCCAAAAATGCTTATCAAAATAATTCATTTTATATACTTATTAGATATTAAACTTTTTAATAGCTAATTCTTTCTCAATCCCAGAGATGAATTAGAACACTTGTTAAAGGGATCGTTGTGTTTTTTGCAATTTTTACCAATTTTTTTTTACTTTAGTTCGCTAGAAAACTGTCTAAAGCTATGTTTGTTGGAAGGAAACAATTTTCCTTCCAACAAGTGCACACAGTATTGAAAGACGGCACGCATGCGTCATTGAAAGGAGGCATGCACTGTTCAATGGTAGTTTTCATGACGCATGCGTCTATTCCTCAGAGGAAAAGGCTTTTTGGTTAACTTTTGAGTTGTCTACACTGCACACACTTCTATTAGCGTGGCAAAACATGATATAACATGCCCTAACGCTTGTATAATAGCAGTAAGTAGTCAGAAATTGAATAATTAACCCTAGAACGTTAGATGGGTGAAAGTCACCCCGTCATTTTTAAGTTTTTTGCAACTCCTTCACCTGGCAGTGTGACTGAAAGTTTAGTAGGTATGGTGTAACTAAAGTGGTTGTGTGGTCGAATTATTTCCATTAGATTTCGTTCCATGGCCCAACTCGGGAGAATTGCACCCACAGTTACTATTTACTTGTGTTGTGTCACCTGAGTGTTTTTATGTAAATGTTTTTGTAGGAGTTAAACTAGAAATGGATAGGAATCAGCCAGAGAATGCTCCCATCACACAAGAATACACACACAAAAGGATAAGACAAAAAATTATATAAATTCCTTTTTGTTATGTAATTGTTACTTTTTTACATTGCTACAATTTTGAAAAAAGAGATTTCTAATGTACTTCTTTCATTGTAATTTCCATTTTAGAAAGGTAGGTATAATGAAAGAAGAAGATTTGTATTTTATTTTTTTGTTAATTATTTTATTTGGGTGAAACTCTCCCGAGTGTACCTTCCACATTAGAAAATTGGAGAGTAACCTTTCTAGGGTTAATAAGTTCCATCAAACTTCTGTGGAAGAACTGAAGCAGCATGTGTAGCTACTCGTGCACGGATATTTCATCCACGGACAATACATCCTTGAATTGCTTTATTTTGTATTATATTTAGTATGTGTATGTATTTTATAATATATATATATTCTGCAGCTTAGAAATAGAAAACAGCCTTTGTTGATGATAATTAGAAATTTATGGTCTATGCATAAATTCTATTGCATTTTTTTGTAAAAAAATTCTTATTGCAGTAAAATAATGAAACTGAATGCTTTTTAATGATATACAGACAGACACTGCTTTTATTACACCAGTCTTCTAAAATCTGGAATAATTACCTGGCATGTCTCAATGTTATTACAGTACATAAATATAGAATAAGGAGATATTTTTAGTGGTGTTTTTTCACGGTAGCTAACTACAATAATCATCAATAGCAGAACTTATTTCTCTCGTGGTGTTCATATTCAAGTGAGATACTCAGTTCAGTAAAGTTGAAACAAATCTGACGATCAGATGTGGACAGAATCTGCATGCTTCTTTCTATTGAACTTAGGGCATGCGTCAATGGAATATTGAATTGAAAGTTGAAAAGAAAGTTGAAGCGCAAGTTGAGAAAAAAAAGTTGAAAATGTGTGGACATAGACGTTTCACCTACAGGGGGACCCTTGGTCCCCCAAAGCGACCTGATGAGTTTTTTTGTTTACACCAATATCTCTAACTTTTTTACTCAAATCGTACTCGTGACAAGTCTAAAGACTCATGGGGGTTGGTCCTACAAAAAAATTTATACACGCTAATCTGTTTAGCTCGAAATTCCTAAGATCCTCAAATGAGCTTTTTTTTAATTTCGAACTCAAATTTTTTTTTAAAAATGAAGGAAAAATGTAAAAAAAAATTTAAAATGAAATAACAAAATACATTGATCAAAATTTATAAAAAGCTTACTTAACGATCTTAGGAATTTCGAGCTGAACAGATTAGCTTCTATAAATTTTTTTTGTTTTGTTAAAAAGAGAGAGATCGCAATGATGCTATCTAGCGGGGCCCCAAAATGAAAAATTTACAAGAGCAACTTCAAAGATTTGGAGCACTTTACACCTTATGTCAAAATCTCAGCTCAATCAGACGAATAATATTGGTAGCTAGCAAAACCAGGAGATGATCCCCTTAAATTATGACTAATCGACAAGAAAAAGTCAATGCATTGTTACCTTGAAGATTACCCCTTTTGTAGAATGGAGGATATCTAAATGATATAGATGAGTAATTTCTTTCTACTTGAATGTCAGAATTAGTTTCAATAAACCAAGAAACACATTGTGCTTTTACTTGTTGAGGAGTTATAATTTCAAGGGTTATGTTTCGCCTTCTAATTCATCTCTGATGTAAAAAAAAGTATATTTAATTTAAAAAATTAATAGCTAGCTAACTGATTAAAATGAATGAAGAATTATTTTGACAGCACTTTTTCTTTTACTTAATGAATTTTTAAGATTGTCTGAAGATTTCGTGAATTCTCCCTGTAATAGCAAGAGGGTATTTCAAGCAAAATATGGGATCTACATTAATGAAAAATTTTCATTAACCTTTGCATAGTTTAATCAACCATCTGACCAATCCAAAATGCTTTGTTCATGCTGATAAAATGCATAAATACCTATTCAATGAAAAATTACTATATCCAATTAGCAATCACTGTCTCTTTATATAGTGAGAGATGTGCAAAAATGATATTTTCAAACCAACTGCAATAAAATATAAAAAATGTTTAGTCGTTTATATAAAAATAAAAATTTAAGTGAATTTTATGAATCAAACTCAATTGAAAAGAAATTTGTAATGATTAATATTTATGGACCAAGTAAAATTAACGAACCAGAAACGGACCAAGTAAAGTTAACGGACCAGAAATTAACCTAGTAAAGATAACGGACCAGAAATTAACCTAGTAAAGATAACGGACCAGAAATTAACCTAGTAAAGATAACGGACCAGAAATTAAGCTGGTAAAGATAACGGACCAGAAATAAAGCTGGTAAAGATAACGGACCAGAAATTAAGCTGGTAAAAATAACGGACCAGAAATTAAGCTGGTGAAGATAACGGACCAGAAATAAAGCTGGTAAAGATAACGGACCAGAAATTAAGCTGGTAAAAATAACGGACCAGAAATTAAGCTGGTAAAGATAACTGACCAGAAATGAAGCTGGTAAAGATAACGGACCAGAAATAAAGCTGGTAAAGATAACGGACCAGAAATTAAGCTGGTAAAAATAACGGACCAGAAATTAAGCTGGTAAAGATAACGGACCAGAAATTAAGCTGGTAAAGATAACGGACCAGAAATTAAGCTTGTAAAAATAACGGACCAGAAATTAAGCTGGTAAAAATAACGGACCAGAAATTAAGCTGGTAAAGATAACGGACCAGAAATAAAGCTTTTAAAGTTAACGGACCAGAAAACTTTATTTTAGTTATATTAAATATTTGCTTTAGTGTTTCATAAATATACAAACCTAATAAATATAATATTAATGATTATACATTAATATTGCATATTTTATTAATTGAAAGAAATGATGGAATAACTTGACCCATTTAGAAGTTGTGAAGAACGATTGGTATAAAAATGAAAAAAAATTCTGCTTAAATCCTTTAAAGTGGTATCTATGATTCCAAAGATATATTCTAATTCCAATTATTGGCCAAATATTATTAATTTAACCAAGTAAAGATAAAGGACCAGAAATTAAGCTAGTAAAGATAACGGACAGTAATTTAACCTAGTAAAGATAACGGACCCTGGTCCGTTATCTTTACTTGCTCCAAATTTATAAGTCATCAAAATACCTTCAAACATGAACTGAATATTTGCTTTAATTTTTTATATAAGCTATTATAAAATAATGTATATTACAGGGAAGCATTTGTAATAAAGTTATAATTTCATATTTATGCTAAAAAGTTAGAACTAAATAGAATCTTTTAAGATGTTAATATATAAACCTAAATATAATTCTGAAATGTTACCTTGATGATGCCAGCTTTATCATCGTTTACTAAAGTCAGTCGACGAGTGCTTTGATTTCCACCCATTGGAGATATATTTGTGATTACTATCTCTTAACAGATAGACAATTAAATGATTTGCATAATAAATTAATCAATTACCTGAAAAGAAATTCACATTTCAGATAAATAGCATTCTAACAGCAATATTTAGTACAGTGATCGCCCATATGGCAGCATCTTTTCGGACAATTTTTCTATCAGGACAAATATGTCCTGATGCCTCGGAAAAATATATCCCTGTATTTTATTAACATAAAATGAACTAACAAATTCAGTGTTGTTAAAAACCATTGGTTTATTAGAAAAAAATAAAACCAATGGTTTTTTGAAAAATAAAATAAACCATGGTTTATTTGATTTTTATGGTTTTTATAGGGAATTATTAAATAAAAGTGCATGAAGATGCGGATTAGTTCATAACTGATCACTATACATGGTTAACAATACAAAACATCATTAAAATTTGGAAAAATTATGAAAAAAAAAAAAAAGATTTATTAGATAAATTTTGAAAAAATTAATTAATGCAGATGCTATGTAACATTTTACTACCAATTCATGAATAATTCTTAACTGCTAGTCTACTTTGATAAGCTCATAAAAAACCTCAAAACTCAAATTTTAATTAACATAGCTAGGTTCAAATATTTCTTAAATTCTTATATTTCCATTGGTATACATTTCAAATGTAGATGTTCAAAGTTTCAAACTGAACTCAAGACTACATTTTATTATTCACTAAATAACTATGTAAAATATCTTTATAATATGGTGAGGAGAACACCCTGACCATATTTCTATTTTCCTTTGGTCTTAATGTCTTCCGTTAAAAAATTACACTACTAAAATTAACAATTACATTTTTAAATAGCTACATGATATATTTATTTATTGAAATGATTTAACAAAATGATAAATTAAAAATGATTTTAGAGCTGCAAAGGATAAAAAATAAAAATAAACCATAAAAATCAAATTAACCATGGTCTTTCAGCTTGGTTTAAACCAATGGTTTAAATAAGTTCATATATTCTTTAAATAAACTCAGATAACATTAAAATATGTATGAAAGGGCCTGAAGGGTGTTACACCCTGACCCTGCCAGGTTATTAAAAAACTGTATATTTAATTATGAACAGTATAGGAGATTTCTACAATCACTTTACCAGTTTCTGCACTCTGTTAGTATGACACACTTCAAGTAAAATAGTATAGCTCATAAACTCTCCATTTGTCTTTCCAGCTCCCTCCAAAATGATCAAATTATCATAAATTCTCTCCAAAATAACATTATAGCATAGTAGAAAAAAAAAAAATTCACCATTTGCAAATGAAGTGCTCAAAATAACTGTCAAAAACTCTACATAAACTGGAAAGTAAGGACATGCTTTATTACCTGGGACAAACTACTGAGACTAGCAGATACAAGTCATACAATGAACTACAATTACAGTTTCATGTTACAAAACTGTTTTATCAAAAATATCAGAAAGGCAGAAAATTAGAGATAAGAAATTATCTATTTAGTATTTTGGATTCTGTTCTCAGTAAAAATATATGTTTCCAGAGTGGATAAACTGTTCATAGTTCACAGTAAATTAATGTAGATATTACAATATAGGGGCAGGGGGATAATTTCAAAAGTGTTCCGGTGTGTTCACAGCTAAATTAAATTATAAATGTTAATAATTATAGGAATTAATTCCAGTTTGAAAAGTATGACAGGATTTGAGGATTAATCCTGGCACTCTGGGCCTGGGTCTAACTCCTTACTCCTATTTAATTTCTATGTTCCTAATAATCCCACATTATTTGCTGCACCAAGATCCCAATTTCTTATTTCTGTAAGAAATCCTGGGTCTGAGTCTGACCATCTGAGGAGACATTCTTTTCACTTTTCAGACAGGAATTAGGCCTAATTCTAAATTGTTAGTAGAGAATATCCCAAATATCTCTCATATGCCCACTCTGCAGAATATGGGACATTTTTAACATTTTCTGTCTGAACAATCTTTAATTTCCTCCTAAGTTTTAATGTTTACATGTATTTTACTGAGAACAGAAGCCAAAATGGAAGATTTCTTCATAGTTCCAGAGTAGGTGCTGGAAGTCGGCAAAATATATAAGGTACGCTCCTTTGGTCGGCATAATTAGTTATGTCTCTGTATTTGTCACGTTAAAATAAAGCTAAATCTAACACGTCAAAAAAGTTTGATAATTCATAATTTATAATGCAGTACAGAATGTTAAATTCAGTTAACCTAGCTACCTACCAATATTTGAATATCATACCTAATTAGTATTTAACATTAATTATCTACCTACCTACTCTATTATTATACACAGTGACCAAGAATATGGAACGTGTCCGATAATCTTAATTCAAAACTTGTCCTACATATGCAGCAGTGGCAGCACTAAAGCATTATCAAAACAAATTACGGTCTTAAAAGGTCCATACAAATTACAATCCAAACAGCTGTTTACAACTTCTATTTTTTAACATATAACTCAATGCTACCAAATAAGAGTTGACTCAATACATGCTTTTAGAATCAACTGTGTTTCAATCACCTAACAAAATCTCCTTCCAATTTTGCAGTGAAGCCAGTGTTGCCATATCCTTCCATCAAAATAATTCTTCTATCCCATTATCTTGTGCAATATCATAAGCGTAATAATAGATTCAAATTTGAATAAGTACTACCTTTTGGAATCATTGAAGGAATCTTTCATTAACATTTTCGTTCAGAGAAGAAGAAAAAATTCCATTAAAACTCGTATATTTCTAACTTGAAGGGTACTACCAGTACAATAAATTAAGAAAAAATTAGTTTAGGGTAAATTCCAAATTATCAGTCAGATTCACATCATCGGTCATATAAGAAAAAACGGTATAGGCCTACTAATAATTATATTCTTCTTGTAATCTATTCATTATTCACACAAAGTTTGAATAATGAATAAAAATTGATGTACCTATAAATTTACGTATAGCTTGAAGTGACCACATCTAATGCCCAATGCCCTAGAGAATCAAAATGTTATAAATTAACGTATAGTATGTTGTGGTTCTGATTTCTGAACCGTATACAGTGTGTCCACTAAAAATGTATTCACTGCCATTGATTCTAAAAATTCATCATTTCATGAAAAGTATAATATATTGGTACCATAGATAAGTAGTCTGTAGATTGATATTAATGAATTATAAATAGTACTTATATAAGATATACTTATACTTGGAAACTTTGTATATGCCTCCCCCTCCCCCTTGCATCACTGGAGGGCCAGGAGGGGGGAAGGCGTGCGCTGTGCACCCCACTTCTAATGTGCCGTGCAGTAAAATGTGCTGTGCGGGTGCAAGATGCCGAAGATTCCAGTGTGGGTATCAGTCCACTCTGGAAAATACCTTAGTCTGTACCTAAGGCTAACTGATGAATTTTAGAGACTAAATGCTGCGGATTATACAGTTCCCACAGTTCCCATTAATTTATTACTGTATTTTGAGTTAAGGTTTGCTAAACTCCAACAGAGTAATTAATTCATCAGAAAACATCACTTTTTCCAGAGTGGGTATCAGTTGTATGCCTCTCTCTGATTGGCTGCCAGTCTGTATTTCGTGGTAAATTCCACCAACATGTCGGTGGAATTTTTTCCCCTTGAAAATAATATTCTGACAAAGTCGGTGGATTTTTAGCTATTTATTCCTATGTTACCATTAATTTTCGGTGGATAAATTGAGAAAATGTTGGTAGATCAGCCAAATTACTGGAAATTTATGGTGGATTTTTTCAGCTTTTTGAAAAGGTCAGTCGGATTTTATGGACCAAATACAGACTGGATTGGCTGATACGCTCTCAATGAGTCAATTATATATTAAGGTATATAATTAGGTAGGTTTAATGATATAGGTAATGACGACTGTCGACTTACAGAATTGGAATTAAATTTTGACGACTGGTGACTGCATTACTAATTTTTGTTGACTTATAATTTATTTTAGAAAAAAATATATACTGGCGACTCAAAGAACATTCTCCGAAACTAGGCAGTGGGGTTGGGGCCTTGGGGGGTCGGCACGCACCCCGCTACATCTACTAATTCCAGACTGCAGGAACTGGTAAAGTGTTCTCCAAGAAATACTCTATTTTGGCTTCTGTTCTCAGTAAAATACATGTAAACATAGGAGGAAATTAAGGATTGTTCGCACAGAAAATGTTAAAAATGTCCCATATTCTGCAGACTGGTCAGGTCTACTATAACTGATAGTTATATTTACAACTCAATGACCTCTGTCACCAGTCTGCAGAATGTGTCTCTTCTCCCGCAGAGATTTTAATTTGAGAGACGGTTACTCTCTGACTCTCAGTAGCAGATTCAGAATCTCCCGCATCTAAATTAATGGTAACATAGGAATTAATTCAAAATCTCCCGCAGCTAAATTAATGGTAACATAGGAATTAATTCAAGATCTCCCGCAGAGATCTCAAATTTCTAAAATTCTATCAAAAACTCCCGCAGAGTCTTTGAAAAATGTTCCGTATTCTGCAGACTGGTGACCTCACCTCAGTCCTCAGACAGAAAGTTTACAATAATTACCCCATAAAATAATAATTATTACAGTTTTCTATGATAAATTATTTTTTCTATTCCAAATTAAACATCTCAATCTAAGAATTAAACTGTGTACTGTGTAGAATAAACAATGGATTCAAGTGCCATCAGTCATAAACTTGATAGCCTACAAAAGTTATCAAATTCATTCCATATATCATTAATCTTCTTTCAAATTACCTAGGTATCTAATAGGATGTACAGTGGTGCGCCGCTCAGCTTTTAGATAGGTACGTATCAGACAGCTAGTCGTAGTCCTATACCTAAATACTTTGCAGTCTTTGCCGAGAACAGAAGGCAAAATTAATAGAGGATTTCTTGGGAACACCTTACCAGTTTTGCGGCCTGGTTGTGACTTGTGTCAAGAGTGCAGTGCCACAGGCAGTGAGCCGTAGTGTAAGCTTCACTTGACACTTCACACAGAGTTAATAACAAACAAAACCGGCACTGTGCGTGGCACACGGTAAATTTGGTAGCTATATATGTCCAGTGCCACCTCAGTGACCCTGGAGGTCATTTTGATTTGGCAGAATAATACCTATCATATTTATTAAATATTGAAAAACATTTTTATTGAAAAATAATAAACTGTTTCTCTCCTATCAAATTTTAAGGTTTTTTTTGTGAACGGTAAAATTAGTCACTAACTAAAACACAGAAAAAGCAGCAGGTATCTTAAAGATCCTCTCCATGCTCCGGGAAAAAAATGATCGAGTTTATCACATTATATTATAGAATTAACATTTAGGATCATTAATCTGCTTGAAGTATTAAATTCGGTTCAGGTATTTATTTTTATATATACTCGATATAAGTACTACAATAATGTACGAAAAACTAAATTGACACCGAAGAAAAAGAATGTACACTTTTTGCTTTGATTTTTAATTTGATTTAAAGAACTAACTGCGCGCATATTCGTCCTTCGCTTAGGTTGAACATTATTTTTGAACTATGGAATCGTTTCTCCTGTCTTATACCTTTACATGAATATTTAATACAGGTGCTACAAAATAACTGTATTTCAATAGCATTCATTAAAAGTAACTTAAAGGGTTGGTAAACCTTTAGACAAACTTTTTTTTTTGTCGATAAATCGATAAAAAGATATTATTAATAGAATAAAATGCCCATTTAAAAAAGTTAAATTGATTAATTCGCAAATGCAGCGCCACTCACTGACTAAATCTGGAACTACAAATGTCAATTGTAAACAAAAGATTGAGCAAAACAATGACGCACATATGCACACAGTCGTTAAATTTTAACTTTTGAAGGTCCCCTCCAAGCAAATATTTTTATTGCTTTATTCAACGAGGCTAATGTTTCTTAGCATTTTGCTGCAAACTGCATCGAATTTGGTAACATATTTTTAATTTTATATACTTTTAAAGATTTTTATAATCAAAATTCTACAAAAAATATTTTACTTCCGACTTAATTACTAATTTAAGAAATTTTCAGCCTGAAGAAAAAGAATGTACACCTTTTGTTTTGATTGTCAACTAGGTATAAGGTTTAAATTTTAATAAATCCATTTAATATTTGTGTAAAGGTATAAAATTGAACAAACTTATTATAATAGAAACGTTTATATACTTTAGGAAACAATTAATATCTAAAATAATTTAAATAAAGGCCGAAAACCCATGGTTTGTTTATAAAATTCAAATTTGTAATCAAAACAAAGAGTGTACAATCTTCTTCTTGAGCATCAGATTAGTGATTTGCTCAAATGATGCTTTGGGGAGGATGGTCATCAATGGGACACTGGGAACAATGGGACATGCTGAATAACTTTTTAATTTAAAGGTCCTCTCCAGGCTCCGGGAAAAAAGTGAGTTTATTACATAAAGTTATAGAACTAAGGTCTACGATCATTATTCCGCAAACCGCATACAATTTGGTTCAGTATATATTTAATTATTTGCTTTAAAAGTTTTTGAATACTCAGTGAGCAACAATCGAGCGAATCTCCTACCTGACGCTGAGAAAGAAGATTGTACACTCTTTGTTTTGATTTCAAATTTAGATTTTTAAGCAAAAAATGCGTTTTTGGCCTTCTTTTAAGATATTAATTGTTTCTAAAAGTATATAAACGTTTCTTTAATAAGTTTATCCAAATTAAACCTTTAAACGAATAATAAATATATTTATTAAACCAAATGCCTAGTTGACAATCAAAGCAAATGGTGTACATTCTTTTTCTTCAGACTTAAAATTAGAAAGTCGGAGGTAAAGTAGGTTTTGTAAAGTTTGGATTATAAAAATCTTTGAAAGCATATAAAATTAAAAATATGCTATCAAATTTTATGGGGTTTGCAGTAAAATGATAAGAAACATTAGCCTCGTTGATTTAAGCAATAAAAAATATTGCTTGGAGGGGACCTTTAATCTAACTGATCCATTCGTTTGAAGAACTTAAATCTCTACCGAAAACGTTGGAAATGAAGATTTATGCAATTGTAGAATTTGATGCGACTTCTAAAACGTATTCTGTTGGCCCATAGTAAATGAAATATCAATCTTTCTGTGTTTTTTGTCCCATTGATGACTATCCTCCCCTACTACATTTTATACTCTCGAGATAGTTGCGCATTTTCAATGACCCTAAAAACGTGTAGCGCATTCTCGAGATTGTTTCTAATCTGCAAATGGCGTGGAGTGCACTATCAGTAATTAGATTAGAATAAGAGAAGAATGTAGGTAGCTATATATGATACCTACGCACGGGAATACATTGATATGATATTTAAATTTTGTGCTTTTTTAAAATCTTTATATGTATTTTATCTTTAAAATATATGTACAGGTAAAGCTCGTACAGCAGACAATCTTTAAACGGACACCCCTATAAAGTATCTAGTCACACATTTATTTATTCAGAGGTATTACAATTTGCAAAAAAAAAATCAAATTTCAAGTATTTTGATATAGTTACCCTTTCCCTATACATTTTCTTTGATTAGTTAAGTTCTATAGAAAATAAAATGAGGTGAATCTAACTATTCTATTTCATAGGATAGTTACAGTTATGCATAGGTACGTCTTATTATTTTGTACATTTGCTATAGGGGGGATATTACGCGTGTCCCGGTAGGCTGTGACGTCACATGTCAACAATGGTGCGTACGTTTGTACGTACAGTACAAACACAAAAGATGGCTGCAACACACCCAACTTTTGTTAAATAACGTTTTCGGTGATATTTTTTTTAATTCCACATTACCGCATGCTATTATCCAATCTTTATAGTCATACGGACGAAAATAAAAAAAATGACTGTTGATGAAATTGCTACTGATCTTTTTACACCCAAAATAGTAACAAATTTTTAGTCTTGAAGAAGACGATTTATTCAAGGTAATTAGATCATTAGTCAGATCGGTCGCGTTGGCCGCCATCTTAATTCTCTATTCCACGTGACCCACAGCAATTCTGTTTACTATGACGTGACCCACAGTACAGAGAAGATATAGTATCCCAGAGCTATAGGGGGGATATTACGCGTGTCCCGTAGGCTGTGACGTCACATGTCAACAATGGTGCGTACGTTTGTACGTACAGTACAAACACAAAAGATGGCTGCCAACACACCCAAACTTTTGTTAAATAACGTTTTCGGTAATATTTTTTTTAATTCCACATTACCGCATGCTATTATCCAATCTTTATAGTCATACGGACGAATATTAAAAAAATAAACTGTTGATGAAATTGCTACTGGTCTTTTTACACCCAAAAAAGTAACATATTTTAGTTTTGAAGAAGACGATTTATTCAAGATAATTAGATCATTAGTCAGATCGGTCGCGTTGGCGCCCCCATCTTAATTCTCTATCCACGTGACCCACAGAAATTCTGTTTACTATGACGTGACCTCTTGTTTACATACATGACGTCACAGCCTACCCAGAATAAATTTGAATAATACATGGAACTGGGTACTATACTATTCTGTTTACTATGGTATAACCAGGGTACAGGAACATAAACGGGTATAGTACCTAGTATGACGTCACCACAACAACACATTCCTTGTTTGTGACCGAGCGCTCATAATTCCTCGTATTTGCATGTTAATATCGAGACGTTTGAAGTCATTTTATAAGGGTTTCGTGCACAAGAAAAGCGAAAATGCTATTGAACCTTAAAGTTGAATATATAGATATAATTCAGGTGTGTTTTTATTGTTCATTTCTTTAACTTATCTATAAAAAATAGGGTCTTGAAAATATGCTACCTAGGAGCCTAAACTAGTGCTAGTTAACTGCTAAATTGTAGTTCCTATGAATAACAAATAAGAAAAAAAATAATGGAAATACAATTTAACCAATGCCTATTTAGTAATTGATAAGAAAAATAAATTTAGAAGTGACTTAGTTTAAGTAGGTTTTTCCATATTTCAAAGTGTGGTCAGAGTCTCCATTTTCAGTCCACCCGGTGGTCACGTCAAACTATAGATTCAATCAGCTGATTACCATACCCTATGTTACTGTATCCAGGGTATAACTTACTTATGCAAATGTACAAAATATAAGACG